>JAOTAV010069583.1:0-13695 GCA_026546445.1 Cyclargus thomasi | reverse complement strand
AATTTAAAAATTTTATTTCCTTTTTTGTTCTTTTAAATCAAAATTGCAATTTATTGTAGTTTTTATTAAAAATTAATATGTATATTAAAAACTTAACTAACGAATTAATTTGTTAAAATTGTTTATAAATCTATCAAAACACATATTATAAACGATAAATCGCAAAGTAAATGTTATTAATAGTTTAGACATAAAAAAATTGTGTTCTTTTTATAATTTTAAATCGTTAATATTACATTATTTAATTTACAAAATTTTTTATCCTAATTTTTAGAATGGTTAATCAATATTTTTACGTATATTTTGTTAGCATTTTACACGCATGAACTCATTTCGTAACCATGTCTATTCATTGAAACCCTCAACTAAAAACATTACACACAATTTTTTGAAACTTCCCCTATTGAAATGGCTATTATTCGATACCCAATCCGTCTACTTTAGGACACTTTTATTAAATAAAGAAAGAATTTTGAACAGGTAAATAATTTTTTTTGGCCTGTCATACAAATAAGATTAAAAGCCTTACATTAAAAGGATTTGCAATGATTTATTTTTGCTTCACACAAACGATAATGCTATTGCCAAAAAAATATTTAGGAGGAGTTAGTAATATTTTGTTGATTTTTTGTTATCTATATTATTCAAATGTTTCATGCATAATCATTAATATAAGTTGTCTGAGTATTTGGAACATATAAAGACAATCTAACGAAGTTCTACTATCAGAAGAGGTTTTGTAAATGAGTTTTCAGTTTTTTACAATGACGCGTTGCATATATACCATAAAACATTATTAGAGAATGCATATTTTTATTCACTGACGAAAAGCACAGTCGAATAAAAATTGTATTTTGAATAATTATAATGAATTTAAATCTTAATCGTATTCCTAATATAAAAATTTCTTATATCTCTCAAAAAATCATTATGATAAACCCGTTGAATATGGATTCATTTTTATTTACCATGTTAATATGGCCAAAGATAATTTCAAACATCACTTCTTTTTTTCTAAAATTAGGAATTCTTTATTTTATTAAAGATCGAGACTTTTCGAAATAAAATTGCTGAATTTGTTTTTTATAACCAGCATTATACACCTGGTTTTGTCTTTTTAACATATAAAATACAAATGATTGATATAAAATTACAAGAAAATTTTTCTCAAATCCAAAATTTAATCATAAAAACAAAGAGTTCTGTGTATTTTTGATCAAAAAATACTAGAAATCAAAACTTGAGATTATTTTTTGCTTAAAGATCAAATTTTTTAGAAGGAACATTAATATTAAAAAATATAAGCTAATAAGTTTGTTGCTTATTATCAAAATAAAGTATACAGGTCTTTATAAAATAATTAATAAACACTTTTATTTCAACTCAAATAATTATAGTCTGCGTTAATATCTCGATAAGCGATTAAAGCAAGGTAAAATTTCTAAATATGATTATATTTTACATTAATTTGTAAAAATCAGTATAAGCCTCAAAATAGGATTAAACCTCTCTTGAAGACATAAGATTCTTGTTGGTAATAAATAATTTAGAATTATAATATTATATTTTCAACCCCTTTGAGAAATCATTTATTGTAATTTTTTTGTGCAGCTTCGATCGAAAACATGATTATGACCCTAAGTTAATTTTTTGATAATTTCAATTATTAATTTTTTATGGGTATGCTAATTTTATCTATGAATGAAATTATTTTACTAAGATGTTATATAAAAATATAATAAAATGTTTTAAATTTACTTCGTTGGAGCTTTAATAAAAAAATAACATTCTTTTCATGATAAACATTTCTTAGGTCCTTATTTATAAGATTCTGAGATGATTTCATTTTAAAATAATAAACATTTTATACAATAAAATGTTTTGATTAAATACATAATTCTTTTGACGAATAAATATTATGATCGTAAATCTTTTAAATAACGATAAAAGTAATTATTTAAATTAACATTTATTTTATTATTTTAAGATACAAATTGTAAATATGTGGTATTAATTTTAAAGAAACATCATTTATTATTAGATAATAAATATATATGATATAAAAATTAAGCGTTAGCTGAACATAAAAACATTGCAGTTGTTAAAAGAAATTAGCAGTTGGTAGAAATAAAAATGATAACTTTTTTATATCCTTAAACTTGATGTAATATAATATACATAGATTAAAAAGCGAGTGAAAAATAGCTATTTTATACTGCTTTTTAAAAAAACATTGTAATATTTCCTCGTAAATAGAAAAACTGGATGATTATAACACAAATTAACATAAGTATATGTCAACAATTTTAATGTTTGTATAAATATTATTTTAAATAACATATAATCTCTTAACTTTTGTAAATTTATTATTTATACAATATTTAACTCAACCATTCTTTTTATTATTCAACGAAGATCAATTTGCTTATTTCGTTTTTTTATGTTTTTAAATTGTAAATATATTTAAGAAAAACTAAATTACTCTTCTTTGAATATAAAAAAATCTTATTTTTATAAATTTTAAAGACTTATATTAATTAATTAAAATATAAATATAGGATCTCATTGATAAAAATATATTCATTAATTAAATCAACATATTACATTTACAATCAGATAGAATTTTACATGATTTATATCAGCTTTATTTTAGTCTAACTGAACATTATAATTTTCCGGTATAAATTTCTTATCAACATTCAATTGTTCTTATTAGACAAAAATAGAAGTTGTAATGTTTGACAAAGCAAAATCAAATTTTTATAAAAACTTTCGCTCGGCGAATATTTAAAAATTAAATTTATTTTAATTTTTATATTACGATTTAGTAAATTTATACTATATTCATCAAGCTTTATTTTAACTAATATGCACGAAGAATAAATATAAGAAAATGTTAATACAGTAGTTTTTATTAAAGTAAATATGAAATATTCAAATATAATATAAATAATTTTCCTCAAACAGTTTTTGAAAAAAAATAGAAGATAATTTTTTATTAGAAAATATTTTTAAGTTTTAAGAATGAAATTGTGAAAGTCCACAAACCTCTGTATACCAGAAGGGTGTCGCTATGAACAAAGAAAGTGTGCAGTCTAAGAAAATCAGAAAGATAAAAAACAATTCTTATAAAGTTGGCCAGACAGGTTTGAATTTGGAAAAAACCATTTAAACGGAATTAAATAAATATCATGACCTTTTATTTTAAAAAAAAACAAAACAAAAAAACTAATTTATTTAAAACTAACCAACAAACTTACAAGTCAATACCTTCCCTAATAAAGAGGTACCTAAAGAATGGGATGAGGGCAGTAGGGTACGACAGAAATAAAAAAAATTTTAAACCCAAACAAAAGTGCTTTAAGAAAACACAATATTTTTACAAGAAAGTCTTTTAAGTGATGATTAAAATTGTATCAACATTATTTAAATTATTTCTTTTTAAATTTTGATAATTTATTTTAATGTCTTAAATAATTCTTTAGTAGATAGAATATATAATAGTCATTTCATTTAATAAATCTAAAAATATATTCTTTTGGTTTTAAAAATGATAATTCATATTTTTTTTATGTTCTATTTCTAAACAAAATTAAATCTTTAAGTTACTAAATTTTCTATTTTAATATTAAAGTGATTATTAAAATCTTAATTTACTATATTAAAAAATTGTATGATTTATTATGATTGTACAAATTCAAAAAATCTTATTATGTATGATTTTTAAAGTAGATAACTATAAAAAAATATGTATTGGTATAAAAGCTAAGATTGAATTATTTAACTAACATCCTGAATTGATTAAATAAATTTTTGCTTTATCACTTCAATTTACAAAATTCAAATAATCAAATCTAAACAAAGCTTTGAAGCATTTTTAAATACTAAAATATATATCATTTTAACTTATATAAATTATAAATGCCATAGATTTGCTCTTTTTTAAATAATTAAATTTATTTGTCACACTAATACAACAAATGTAAATTTTTGTGCGAGAATCAGAAAAATTTGTCCGATAATTAAACCTTTAAATAAAAGAACCCAGGAAATCTCTAATTAAATAAATAGGGATACCTTATTTTTCAAAAAAAAATAAAATATTATGAAAATTATATTGATTTAGATGCATTATAAGAGCAAACAACATCCGATTATAATCTAATATCATTAATCTTACATAAATTCGGTCTCAAACTACATATTTATTAGTTACATTTTCTTAATATGGCATGAAATATATAAAACATTTTAGTTAAACTTGGAAACTATGTTTCTTGTTGCTAATTTTGGTAAAAAAGGTTACGCTCTGAACATTAATAACCAAATAAACAAATTATACAAAAGTTAAATCTTAAAATATGAATAAAGTAAAATTTTATTATAAATTTAATCTTGCTTTATATGCTTAGATTTGTTAGCCTGATCAGTATGTTCTGAGTCATCTCCGAAAAGCAATCCATACAATACTGGATGACGTTTCTTATACATATCGATAGATGATTTTGGTTTGTTTACATTTTCATTTTGAATTAAAGACATCTTATTAAATGATTCGACGTTTCGATGTTTCGACGCATCCATGTTTTCTTTAAGCGGATTTATCGAACCACAAACCTCTGTTAAAAAAATATATAGAATCATTTTGAACAGCATTGTAAAGGGTAACTTTCTTATTTTTATAAAAAACATGATAAGATTTAAATTCTAAGAACTGAAAAGATAGTTCTTTTTTTGTTTCTTATATATTCTTAATAGAAGTAATTCATTACTATGATAAAATTATATAATAATACTCTAGAAAGATAAAATTTATATAAAAATACAAGTTTAAAATGAACAGGTAGTGTTTTGATACAAATTTCAAATGTTATTTTTAAAAATTTAACAATCCCGAAAAGATAACTTAAATTATGCTAATCATGTTTGTATTAAACACGGTATAACCTCAGATAACTTTTAATTTAATTAATAAGTCTTATGAAACAAATGTAAAATGTTTAAATCGCAATATATTTCAAATAGAGATTATATGCTTCAATCTTCTTTTTGGTGTATCTAATACAAAATCATAACTAAAGAGCTATTCTTGTTAGTTTTTAGAATAAAATGCAATGATTTACTCATTAGAAATAATTTATCGTTTTGAAATTTTTTCCTTTTCTAAAATGAAGTTATAAGAACTTTCCACTCCTTGAAATAAATCAAGATAAAGAATATTTAAGTGATATTTTTACTAGAATTAAATCATTTAAAATTTGTTAAAATTTACAACCCGGAATTTAAATATTTTTATGAACTTCTATAAGAAATTTCTTCTAAATAGTACAAAAAAGTTCAAAATCTAATTTTGCTAAATTTTTTTCTTACGGAATTTCTTATCTGATTAATAAAAGTCAAAGTGCTTTTGAATTCATTTATTTTTTTTGTGTTGAAAATTTTTTTTCTAATCAATTATAAGTAAATCAAAATTAGCCAGAATTATACTCGAATTTAATATTAAATTTTCTGATTTAAATTTACCAAAGTAACAATTTTACAATATAAATAATTGACATTTAATTATAA
This sequence comes from Cyclargus thomasi, assembly GCA_026546445.1. Taxonomy (NCBI): domain Eukaryota; kingdom Metazoa; phylum Arthropoda; class Insecta; order Lepidoptera; family Lycaenidae; genus Cyclargus; species Cyclargus thomasi. The sequence continues at coordinate 8,127 of JAOTAV010069583.1, read as the reverse complement.
AGGAGTTTTGAGTTTTAATTTTTAAAAGTTAATAACAATGAAATATATAAATTAAATAAATAATTTTTGGGCAACTTGGAATTATACGACCAAAAGTTTTTGAAAGAAATTTCAATTTGAATAATTAATATGTAACTAATATTTATAGTAAATAAAATTAATTATTTATTTAAAGAATATAATTAAAAAAAGTATTCATGAAATCATTGTTTTTAGCTTAGACCTATTGCTGAACATCCATATTCTTAAGTAGATTTTAGTATTTTTTTATTTTGTTCATACCGTAAAATTAAATTTTCTTTTATAACTCTCCAATATGCTTATAAATTTTTTATTTTGTCATATGTGACAAGATCTTAGAGGTCAAGAGATTATTTCACCGTTAGATGTTTTTATTATTACACTCTGTTGGGTTATTAGTTAAATTTTTGGTTTTCAAAATTTCTAATGTATAAATAAAACTGATACAAATAAATAATGTTCTTAATTTATAAATTTATTAAAAATATAAATAAAGTTCCTTTTTTTATGTTCATATGATTTCAAAGTTTTAGTTATATCAATCATATTCAACATTTGATATTTTTTTTTGAAATATTTTCTTTTGAATTCCCCATGTTATGTTATAATATAATGAATTTTAATTCATCTATTTATACTTATTTCTTCCATCACTAAACTTAATTGTATTATTTTAAAAATTCTCTTACAAACATTTCTAAAATTTATTAACTGTGTAGTGCTATAAACAGCTTTCTTTATTGAATTTTTTAATAATGTTTTGTGTATTTACTTTATATCACAGATAAAATACCTCCTAAGTATGGGAAACATATTTTACCGTATGTTTCCGTCGACTAGGTATAAACATTCTTATAAAGAAGGTATAGCGAAAAGATCTTCGTATGGATTTTCCATCCCTAGGCAACAAAAAAAAATTATTTCCAGATATAAACTAATATGAAGAATTAAGAAGAAGGCTTATGGGCGACTATGAAGGGTTGAAAGGAATATTGGCTATTGATGGCACACACGTACATATACAAAAGCCAAAGATTTCATCATGGGAGTATTATAATCGCAAGGGCGTATTTTCAGTTAATTTTATCTTATTATGTGATTATAAAAAGAGATTTAAAAGTGTTTGTTACTCGTTTGATAATTGGAATAACGCTAGAATTTATCGAAATTCTTTTATGAGAAATGATATTGAACGAATAGGTGAATATTGTGTGTTGGGTGATCATGCTTTTGTAAAATTTCGAAATATCAAATCAACATATTCAACAAGTTCTCAACCATTAACATCTAATAAAATATAAGAACTTGGCAGGTAAAGAGTTATAATTGAAGATGCTTTCGCTCTTTTGAAAAACAAATTTAAAATATTAACAAAAAGAATAATTAATGGGGAAACTAAAAAGGGAATTAATCTAGTAAAAAGCTGTATTTTGATACATAATTTTATAATTGATAATGATAATTAAATTATTTTTTATTTAAAAGTCTTAAAATAAGCTTTACATTGTGGTTGATTTTATTTATTCTCTTATTTAATTTATGTATTTCTTTAATAATTTTATGATTGTTTAAAGATTCTGAGTTTAAATCCATATATTCAATTGCCTTTTGAAGATAAATATTCTTTAAATTAGTCTTAGTTTTGGTGCTGCTTATTTTTGGATAACTGATTTCTGTTTGCTCCAATCTTATCTCCGTTTCAGACAAAGATCCCAAGCCTACTCCTTCATTATCAGGCAAAATAGAATCACTTATCCTTTTACTAATAGTTTCATATAAAAGCTGCCAGTACTTCCACTTTACGGCAGCCGCTCCTGACCTCATAGCGTCGTCGTCATGCTGTTTATAGGTAGAAAGTAAGGAGTTATATTTGATTTTAAGCTCTTTGAAAGAAAACTCGGGATTAATCTCATTTGTCAGCTCTTTCCATACTTTTTGCAGTCTTTTGGGGTTTCCTTCTGCATCTTTGAACTTATTTGTGCAATAGTTGCTATGTTTTAATGTTATAAACTTCTTAGTAAGTGATAAATCAAATTTTTTCTTTGAATCCACATAAGGTTTATTTTTTTTGTTTTATTTAAATTTTTTATATAACACTACTATATACAACGTTTTTTATATATATATAAAAAATAAAGAGATTTTTTATATTTGTAATCTGAACAGAATTTTTTTAACATTTTATTTTATATATACAGTGCAACCTCTATATAAGGCCATAATCGTTTTTTAAAAAACTGGCCTTATGTAGAGGGTGGTCTTGAATAAATATCCAAATTAATTGATTTCAATCTTCTTATATCAAACCCGGTCAAAATTTGGATAACAATTTTTTAGAATGATTTATGAGCTTTTCTTTTTAAAACTACGGCATATCAAGATAGATCGAATTGTCTTCTTTACTCTTTAATATATAATCTTGTAAAATTGTGAAGGAAATCTTTGCTTCTTCTAAAATGATAAACTTATAATTTCCTTGCTCTGTAGATGACTCTTTTTCTAATAAAGTATCATTTTCATCATTATGAGAGCAAAAATCTAATAATTCATTATATTTTAATGTTTCATGAAAATTATCATCGATCTCAAGTTTGATATATTATCTTAGCTAAATTTTATCATCAAACTCGCAATTTTCTTAAATTAAATCATTTAAATTTTTGATTTCGTCTGATAAAAAATTTTTTAGGCTTTAAGATCCTTGTGACTTATAATTCCAGTATGTTTTCAGTAGTTAATTATAGTTTATTTTTTAACGTTTTTCTATGCAAATTTTATAAATATTATTTTATCTAAAGATTTTTACACTTAAAAGAAATTTTTAAATAAATTATTGTTTGCTAATATAAATACATATACGTGATTTAGTTTTGAAATCCTGTAATTTGATTTCTATTATCTTATGATTCCTGCGTCCAATGGTTGTAGAATTCTAGTCATGTTTGAAGGTAAAAAGATTGTTTTAACAAATAGTGTGTAAATTATTTTGTGCCCTGGTGTATTATCATATAAAAGAACAACATGTACCTTTTGTGATTAAATGTCTTTTTAAAAATCAGTTACGAAAAAATGAAATTCTTGAAGTAATCTAAGCCTTCTTGTTGTTTAGATATTAAACATGTGAATTTATATTAAATTATTTTAAACATCTCGGCAATTTACTTTTTCCTATTACAATCATCTTTCTTTTATTAGATCCATCGGTATTACTGCATAAAATAAGTGTAAGTCTATACTTTTAATCTTTTACACCTTTTAACGGCTTAAATGATAAAATATAAGAAGGAGAAGACTTATAATCTAAGCCTGTTTCATCTATATTGTATATATTCTTTATATTATGTTCTTTTAAAAAATCAGTTAATTTGGCCTTTTCCATCCAACATTTTCCAAATCTCCCTCGCCTATCTCTCCTGAATATTTATATGACTTAATTATATTTCGCTTTTTAAATTAGTGCAACCAACCAGAACCAGCTTTAGAATTTTTTATCTGTAGATCTTCGTTCAGTTTCAACGTTTGTAACTTTATTATCTCATCATTTAGAGGCATACTTTTATTTAAACATGTTAATATCTATGTCAAAATTGTTTGTTCCAAATTTTCATAGTTTATTTTTTATCTTTTTACTTCCTATTTTTTCGCATAAAAAGTAAGCATCATTTAATAAAATAATGTAAGAAATGATTTTTTAGCTGTTTTTATACCCAATAAGTTGCTAAAAAATTCAACAATTTCTTTTTGATTTTAAATTTTGTTATTTTGAGAAAATTCTTTCATTTCTTTTTTCTCTTTTATAGTAAGATTCCTGCGCTTTCTTATCATAAAGGTAAAGTTTGGGTTATATTAAGAAATGATCTTATATGATTTTTTTATTAGTAATTTATTAAATAAAAGAATATCATTTTGGCCTTGTATAGAAATGGCTATATATAGGGGTTTTATTCTATATGTGAATCTTTTGATAAGAATTGATTTTTTTCTAGCTTCTTACATATTATCATTTTTATGTTTTTTTTTAATTTTACCAAATACTTATGAGATACATTTTGTAACTAACCTTTTTTAGCTAATATTAAAATTATTTAAAAAATCAAAACTTTTCTAAAAAATTATTTTAAAAACAATTATTGTGTTCGTGCGATACTTTTTATTAAAAATATAAGCATAAAACAATTAATTTACAAAAAAATACGTGATTAGATTACATAATTAAAATTAAGATAATATGCATTTTTATAAAGTATCTAAATTACTAAATAAACATATACGAACGTAGAATTTAATCAACTTCATCGTATGACTGGCCATCTTTGTTCTTTTCTTCTAAACTGTAATTCAATCGCGAATCTATTTCTCGTTTATATTTTTCCAAAGAAGATTTTATTTTTCCCAACTTAGATATAAGTTCATCATTATAGTACTCTTCTTGATTATAATTCAATAGACCCAAAATAAGTTTAATCAATGCAGAAATTTTTCCTTTTAATATAGCTGTTTTGCCTCTGTTTTCCGAATTTAAAAAATCTAATAACTGATTATGTTTGGTTTCGTTGTCAAAATAAATTGAATTTTTTTCTTTTTTGTTTTGCAGATTTACTATTTTTTTAACTTTATCATATTTTTTATCAGATTCCTCAATAAATTTTATTTTCTGGTTTTTCAATGTTTTTGAAGTCATTATGATACTTGTTATGATTTTTGACCTTACAGCATGATCTCGTAAAATTGCTTGACAATATTTGTCTGATTTATCATAGGTATCAGAATTTTTAATATTGTATATTAGATATTCAAATATGTCGCTAAATTTTTTCAAAAAAATAAAGTACTTATCATTTTCAACACAAGTATCATTAATTTCCCACCAACTACGTAATTTATTAATCTTTTCATCCTCATACAAAGTTGATACATCATTGAATACAGAATTAAAATATTCATATTTGTAGTTTTCTAAAAGTGTGAATACTTGCTCACTTTCTTTGTAATCATCAGCCAACTTAGAAATTTCACTGTAAAATGTATCATCTTTGATAAGCTCTGCTTGCTCAATATAAATCATAATCATTAAATTTCTCTTTTTTAAAGCATCATCTCTCAGATACGTTAAAGAAAGTGTGTAAACAGCTTTATCGTCCAACGTTTCAAACTGATTGATAAATTCTTTTATTAAATTTAAACATTCTTTTGTCAAATCCTTTAAGTTATGTAATTCAGCAATAAATATATCGATGTTAAAATGTTTACTTATTTCTCTAAAACTCTTTATAGCAATCGCCTCTGATTCTTTGTTTTTGTGATTTAAAGGTCGTATGAATACAAAATCGTTTTTTATTATTCCTAAACCAGTTTTAAATATAACTTTCACCTCGAGAAATTTATTTTTAAATTCTTTAAATTTAGATTTTAGCTGGGTTTTTGCTTCGTCAGTTAAATCAAACTTGTTTACATATTCTGCCTCGAAATGTTTTATTAAATCTAATAATTTAAACTGATCGAAACTAAATGTATATGCGAAATTATGTATAAAAGGTATACGATTGAGGGTAAAAGCACCAGTTGAATCGTCTAGGTTGCTAAAATTTTCTAAAAAGAGTTCTAAATTACGATCCGTGCAGGTCATAAATTTATAAAGAGTAGGTACTTTTTGAATATCTTTATGTAAATCACGTTTAGAACTGCATTTAGGAAGAGGTTCGTTATCTAATAGAGGTGTGATTACCTTTAAACTGTCGTTTGCCATAAGATTGTCAACACAAAGTTCTAAATCCTGTTTAAACTTTGCCATTCCATTTTTAATCTCCTCAGTCTTTAATGCATCATAAAACTGATTCGAATCGGTTAGTGAACTTGTATCGAATATCATCAAAGAATAGGAAAACAACAAAAGAACAAAAATCATCATGAAGGGTAATTTGTCAAAACTGAATTTAAATTAAAAGATTTCTTTAATTAAGCAGAAATTTAGATAATTTCACATCAAAAAATAAATCTTTGACGTCTTTTTTAAATTTTTCTCTTTTTTGTTAAAAAATATAAAAATGCCCACAATTAAAAAATTTTTCTATATTCATTAATTTCTTTTTGGATGATAAAAATAAAGCTTTAGCCTTGCGGGAGTTTATTCTTTTTTTAATAAGTTTGATCAAATTAAAAAATTTCAAATTTTAAAAATTTACTTAGAAAAAAAAGTTTTTTATGTTTTATTAAATTTAATAATAGAAATAAAATTTTTTTTATTTTTTTTATAAGTGAAGTTACATAAGCGGATTCTAATCGGTTGAGTAACTTTTCAGCAGAAATACTTTTCATATAAAAATCTCAAATAATTTATCAAAAAAGAAATTTTATTCATAATTTGTAATTTATTTTTATTAAATTTTAATATACGAATAATTAATCATTTAACTAATGAATTAACATATTTTTTAAGTAGTGAAAGTAAGCTAAAAAATTTCTTGTGTAACTATTTTATTAAAAATTTAAATAATTTATTTTAAGCTGTTTTGTTATTTCTACTATTTCTAAAGTTTTTTAATTACTAAAGAATCTTTTAATGGCATTTGTAAAACAACCAGTTTTCTATTGAAAGATTACAGCATGTAATTAGCGATAGAATGTTCATACATCTGTAACACAAAAAAATAAATTTATTTTCATAGACAGGCCATTTATTTAATATATTATGCTTCTTTTTTGTTATTTTTTTTTGATTTAATTATTTAGATTCCTCAATTTATCTAAATTACAATTTTGTAAACTAACTATTTACTTTACTTTTAAAACCAAATACTTTTATATTTAAAAGTAGTAATTTTCTAGTTGATACATTCTTGTTGTATCTTGAGGGGTACAACCCTAAAATCAGGATGTTGAGATAAAATGATTTGTAATATTTTTTTAATCTTTTTGTTACTTTTTCAGGCATGGGGTTCTCTCTTATTTATTGTTAAAAACAAATAAGAAAATTAAACCTCTATTTGTTAGGAGTCGAACCCATGTCTTTAAAATAAAACTATAACAATTCTCTTTCTAAATATTACTTTATCTATTTCTTATTTTGTTCTATATCTTTAATTATAATCATTTTTTAAAAATATTTATTAATCACTGATTAAATATCAAAGAGACTGTCAATAGTTTTTTTTAACTTTTAATATGGTCAATTATATTTATTTTACTAATATTTGAGTCGATATTAACATTGTCTATTGATTTAGACTGGGGAAAGTTTAACTTACTTAAGAATCTGTCTTTGAGTATTGACGTCGAAGGCACTTTAATATGGTCTTTTTTTTACACCCATATATGACACTTGGTTGTTTTATTGTGTTCATCTTTGTCTAGATCTACAAGCAAAAGGAGTCTTAAGAATCCTGCGCTACTTTGAAACTTTTTAGTCATTTTAATGTAAGAGATAAACATAATATCAAATATTTCTATAGCTCTTCTATGAAAATGAATTCCTTAAATAATACATCGATTTTAATAATCATAACATGATTAATAAAATTGAATTTCAAAGAGAAAATATTTTTTTATAAAAATGTCAAGTGCTAAAAACTTGCTAGGTTAATATTTAAAATTGTTTCAAACTGGTTATCTGACATTATATTTTTAAAAATACTTTTATCATTTATTAAATTCGAGAAAACAAAAAAAGAAACTACAAGCAATTTATTTTATTAAATTTTAGTTAAATAAAAAGAATCTGACTAAATCAATCTGCAGAATATAAAGATACCTAAGAATAAATAATTTTCTTATTCTAATCTATTAAAAAATTTTTGATTTAATCTTATTTAAATTGTATTTTTATGTTAAAATTTTTCAATCAATCTTCATTTATTCTTTTTGTTATGAAGAAACGTATAAGAACTTCTACTTTTATAATTTTAAAATTAGTAAAATATCATAAATTGATTGTATATCTCTTACACGACAGTAAGAATAATATTTTCTTAGTTACATTCTGGCGAATTATTTGGTTAAATACTAAATTTTTTAAAAAGCATTACTTGAAAATTTAATTTAAAAATAGAACGGTTATATACAAGAGAAAATTTATCGAGCTTTAATAATCAACGGAAGTAATGGTAACAA
>JAOTAV010069562.1:0-13701 GCA_026546445.1 Cyclargus thomasi | reverse complement strand
CCGTGGCAAATTCGTTTTCGTTCCACTAAGTCAATCCAATACAAAAACACGTCAAGCGATTATTGTAAAAAATAATCACTTGCCACTTGTCTAGGAGGGCTCATCTAGCATTTTGAATTTTTGAGTAACTTAAAGTAAAGAACAAAAACGGCACTCTTTGTATATATATATATGAGTATACGTACTTATATGTAACCTCTTCCCATTCTTTATGGAACTGTAAAAAACAATAGGACATGCGCTGATTATTACAAATATTTACCTTGGCACGTACGGCGTACCGACCTAATATCTTCGTATTATTGTTACTTGTAATATTACAAGTTGCATATTTATAATGCGACTGCATTTACCTAATGCTGTTTGCAGGAGAAAAACTTTAGAAATTACTGTAGTCAGGACCAGAGGTTACGTGATACCCCTCAGGGGTGTGGTGGACTAAGAGACGACGGGGCCCCACTATATTACTAACAGCTTTTCTTGTTATGGCGGGTGTACACCCTCATGGAGACCGCCGGAGCACAAGAGTAAATTGGTGCACGATTTTCCCCAAGAGTTATCGGCAAGAGTGTACAGCCGTCACTAATGACGTCACTCTATGATTGCGATAAACAGAGTTTTAAAGAAAAGGGAGACCCATATTTCTGAAATGGTGAGACTGGCAGCCATCAGACCTCTTCGTCTTTATGAAAGTCCCTCGCAGGGATTTAGAAAGGTATGGTAGCTAAAGGCAGTAAAGGCTAGCTCATTCCTGATGTCGCTCTGCTGTACATTCAACTTCCTCGACCGTACATAATAGATCGCTGGCTGGTGGTGCTCAGCTGAGATGAGAAATGGTAATATGGTAAGTTCTAACAAGTAGAGTTAGTTATCAGTATAATTAGCCAATAACATGATTAGTTCCTGTAATGTGGCACAACACGTTTTTACAGACTACAATACTAAAAGATAGTTGCGTGACGTGTAATAAAATACCAGACAGTATTGTAAATTGACCTATATACTACTCCCAGCTTTAATTTTACCAATTTGGCACGATCTCAAACTGATCGTATGATGTTTGTTTACATTTCTAAGCATTTTCATTGAACGAGGTGAGAGGTGTGTCGTTACGTCATGTTTATCGCAAGTTGCAAATTCTACGCCAGCAAAACATGTTTTGTTCTGCTATAAAACTTGTTTTTGTACTTCCTGGCTAATCATTTAACATATCGCTCTCAACGAGGTAACATGTGTTCTCTGCTGTGAAAAGTGATAAAGTTTTATATAAACAACTCAAGATTTCTGTGACTATATATGAAGTACCTTTTATTTATGCTCCTTATTTATGCTGCGCACTGTGCAGTGAAGTGAAGTTCCAGTTTTTTCTGCAGTTGGTAGCACTGATCGCGTGTTTTGACGTCAGTGTCAGACCATAATATTTTTATCGCTGACATTCACTAAAAATAAACATCACATTTTCTCTCTAAATAATTAGAGCTTAAACATTCTAGATACTCTAGTTGCTTATAGAAAAAAAGAACTGTGTAGAGTTGTGTTCGATGAGACTGTTCTTCATTGAGTACGTGACTTATTCAGTGTTTTTCGAGTGCGGAAATCTGTCGACATTTTGCGTTTTAAGTGCAGTTTACTCGTAAAAATGTCGTCGTTTGGTGGACAATGGAAAGTAATTCGGCATTATCTCTCGATGTCGAACTTGAATTCCGAGGTGGAGAAGCTGGTCCGAAAGATTAAACCTGCTACGCCGGAGCAATGGGAAAGTAAGTTGTAAACTCACTTATATCACATTTCTATTAATGTTTTACAAATCTTAAGCCCGTAATGTTAATATTAAAAACACAAGTAAACGTATCAAACGGAACAGAACAAAGCATTTCAAGTGGCTCTTATGAAAACATAAGAGGACATATTTATGCACTTGTATGTATAGGTAATAAACTTTGTATCAAATATTTTAGATCTCATCAAGAAATTCGAAAAGGCAGTTTCAAGCCGGCTAGGACAATCTGAAGTAAAACAGGCTGATCAAAAAATTGAGCACACAGTCAAAGCTACAAGCATTCAAGACAAAGATGTGAAGATTGAACAGAAGGTCAGACAGGAGAAAGAAGAGAAGTCCACTGATCCTGGTATGACTCTTGGGTCTGATGCTAAAGAGATGACCTTTGAGGGCATATGGGAGGGGTTGAAGTTAAAGAAGGACTTGCATTTTGGAAGAATTTCTGAACCCAGCTGGAAATCAAACAAACCTATCATAACAAAGGTAAAGTTTCATTGTAAATAAAATTTTGGTGTATTATGAGTATTACAGCATAAACTGTACATGGGGGTTTTAAATGAGAGATAAATATAACTTAAATATTTTAAAAGTTTGGAAATAATTACAACAACACACATTCTTCATGATAATCATATATTTTTCATCAAGTTGAACATTTTGTTTTTAAATATAAAGAGCACTACTGATATAAAATAATATATAACCATTATCAAAAGTTGCAAAATGAAAACATTTATTAATATCTTGCTCATGTGTCCATGATTTTATCTGCTAGTCTTTAAGTGAGATAAATATATATGACCTTGTCGCTATCTTAAATTTTTTGTACTACACATTCATTTAAGACAAACACTACTAATATGTCTCAGAGCCATGCTGTTTAGTTTTAGTTGGGTTTCTTTTATCTACAATTAAATAAAAACTCTTTATTTGAACAAAAAAGTCACAATATCAAAAAACAAAGAATAAAAATATATGTTCGAAATGGCAGCCTTACTGCTGGAAGCAGTTTCTACCACGCAACCCAAGATACCTATAATGTAGGGTCATGTTTAATTAAAGGTTTATTAGAATAATCTACGAAAATTAGAATAAATGCTGCTCTAAAAAAACATGTTCAGATAATGTCAAAAAGAAAAGGCCATACTGATATAAAGTTTTTTGTATTATTTTCTTATCATAACATTGTTTTGTATCACTAAAAGATGTGTTTATTTGGCACAAAGACAAGATAGTCTATTGTTTTTTTTTTTACATTTTTAACTGTGTTATTTAAATATGAATTGTAATTAAGTTATTAGTAACTTATTAATGTCACTTTAATTCTACATGATAAATCATGTAGAATTAAAGCTGACCTACATTTTTAGATGGTAATGTAATTATTTATAAATTCCTTCATAAATACAGCAATTTAAATGTTTATGCAAAAATTCTATTGTTTTTGCAACAAGGACTAATACTAAATTAATATCTGGAATCAAGCTGAGTTGTTAGTATATTTTTAATAATTCCCACACTTTATTTGTGATTGTGCATTGGCTTTATGCCATTAAAATACAATTACGCAACAACAATTGACAGCAAGAATAGTATTCATTATTGTATGCGAACCTATAATTAATCTCAGCATAACACCTGTACTGGGTTGAATCAAAACAAACAAACATGACTTGTAAATATAGGTACTCTAGACTTGGCTTCAGTCTATCCTAGAAAAAGTGAACTATAAATTCTAGATAATGTATAGAACACTTCACACGTTTTAATGTGTTCTCAAATTAACAAAAGCCTGCTTTATAGATTATCTAATACAGTAATTTTTTGATTAGCAATAGCAGCATAACAATAGGCAAAATGCAATTAATTACTATTTTGTTGTGCTACAGCATACATAGCATACATTTTTGTACAGCACATTATCTAACATTAAACTTATTGTTTAGAACTCCATCCACTCTCGGACAGCATATGTGATATCGGCTATCGTGACTGCCGAAACGCCGGAGTGCCTGCTGACTAGGGTGGAACACTTCATTCACCACCTACAACAGTATCCCGAAGCCAGGGATTATGCTATTAAGGTAAATCTTAAAATACTCATGAATGTAAGATCCATCTGTACTAATACAATAAATGTGGAAGTATATGTGTCTATTACGTCTTCACACCTAAAACAGATTTTGTTGTACTTTGGTATAGAGATACTTTGAGTCACGGAAAAGGACAAATGATACTTTTGAACTGAACTACTGAACATCATCTAGAACTTCTATACTGAATTAATGTTGTCAAAGGCGCTGCCAAAAACTACTACGCAACTTGTTAAGTGATTAGCAAGGTATATGATGTGATCACTTACATAAGAAATAGCAACATGCAATCGTTATTGACATTAAAATTCATAATTGTTATTGCATTCTAATATACATATATAATATTATAAGAGGGAAAGTGTGTTTGTTTAGTTTACCTTTACGCCCAAACGAAGCAACCAATTGACTTGATTTGTGGCATTAGTTATTTAAATGGAGAGTAACATAGGCTACTTTGGGTGTTGGAAAAAATCGCGTCTTTGAAAAAACGTATTTCTACCACTTTTCGAATTCTAAGCGAGCGTAGCCTCGGGCCAAAGCTAGTATATATATATGTTGCAAACCAATGCTAGAATAGTGCTTTTTTTATACTTTATTTTATTAATATTTATGTTATTATGTTGTAAATAGGAAGGCGCTATAAGGGCGCTAATGCGAGTGCAACACAAACACTCGCCCAGCACGCCGGTTACCAAAGATCTCTTCGGAATGGTCAATGAGGTAATTTATCATCTTCTAGTTTCTAGGGTTCCGTACCCAAAGGCCAAAAAACGACAATTACTACGACTTTGATGTTTGTCTGTCCGTAAACTCTTCTGTTGTTTTAAGTTGAGTAATCTAAATCTCTGCTTCTTCTGTTCTATTTTTGTTTTGGCAATTATTGTCTGTTGGAAATTGACACTTGCCACATCTTGTATAGTCACCGCAGTGCTATAAAAGATTTACATTTTTTTGAGTATAGGCCACTTTACTTCTGCCGCCACATCAACTTGCGAATTCGCTGCCTTCCTCCTTCCTTCCCTAGGAAGCTAGGACGCTCCCGCCCTTCTACTATTCTTTTATATACTATTTAATAATACAGGTAAAAGCTCTTGAACAACTATTTTTAATTCCTTAGGCTCTAGCCCTACTGGGTCACACGGGACCGCCGAAGAGCCGCGGTCCGAACGTCCTGTCCATCGACGGCGGCGGTATCCGCGGTATAATCGCCATTGAGATCCTGCGACACCTGGAGCGGATTACCGGCCGTCGGGTGCAGGACCTATTCGACTATATTGTTGGTGTGAGCACCGGCGCCATTATTGCCGCTGTCATTGGTGAGTTTTTTTTTTATTTTGAATTATTTGAATGTTGGCAAAGAACGCCAGCGTTCTATTTCAAAGTCACATGCCGCTTTTTTTTTTCTACGTTATCTGTTATAGCTGGTTAACTTTCAAGAACACGTTTTCCCAAATTTTTGTTTTATACTGCCACGGAATCCTTTGTTCGAGAGTCCAACTCGCACTTGGCCGGTTTTTATATTTTTATTTTTTGTTTTCAGCAAGCGGCGTTGGTAATTTGGAGACCGCCAACCAGATGTATCACACGCTGTCTAAACAGATGTTCGGAAACACTTCAATAATTGGAGGTAATTTGCTACTTGCTTGTTAATATTTTTATTAAGTCTGTCTCTCCCCAACAGGAGGCTCGTTTCGGAACACCAACGGTCTTTTAGCTTTTGTATATTCATCTGTTCATATTATGAAAAAAAAAAAGTTAATTTGAAGCCACTTTACTAAACGACTGTTTATCATTACAGGCACATCTCGGCTAGTATGGACTCACTCATACTATGACACGGACGCGTGGGAGAAACTGCTACAGGACAATCTTAAAGACTGCACGCTCACAGAATGCAACCGACATAACACGCCTAAGGTGAGTACAGAGGCTATTGGTATCCATGTAACAAACACTTTTGGTTGGCTTAATGATTACCAAGCCTAATCATACTAATTTTATAAATGGGAAAGTGTGTTTGTTTGTCCTTTTTTTGCACACATTGACTTGATTTTAGATACATACTTAGTTGAAAGGATGAAGTGTAACATAGGCTGTTTTTCGAACTTAGAAAAACATCATATTCTTAAAGGAGCTTATAGAGAGTCCAACTCAGTTGCGCGCGCGGTTCTATGTATGGGTGGGTTGCTGTCACATGAATGAAAGTTGTATATTTACAATCGTACGCACACATGACCGCACGTGCAACTGAGTTGAACTATATGTATAATGGGGGAAATTGAAAGAGTCAATGGACCTAATTCATTTGGTTGGAATATGTCAATTTTATGTTAGTCGTGATCTGTCGGCTGAGTTTGACATAACGCGACCAAATTACTCAGTTTAATTATCCACGATCTGTATCTCTTTTTTAAACTCAGCCGACAGATCACGACTTACATGGAATTGCCGTTATTCGACTAAATATGTCATTTGGTTCGTCAACTGAATCCCTTTCAATTTCCCCCATTATAAAAGAATATTCGTATTTTTAAGCGATTTTCAAATTTCAAGCGAGCGAAGCCGTGGCCAAAAGCGATATTGCTGTATAGTATAGCGGGTGTAATTCGACAGATGGCGCTAGTGTCGTGCGTCGTCAACACCGGGTCCCGCCTGGCACCGTTCCTGTTCCGCACGTACGAGGTGGGGTTCCGTGTTCGCAGCGTGTTTGCGGGCAGCGCGCGTGCCCGCCTGTGGCACGCGGTGCGAGCGAGCGCCGCCGCGCCGACCTACTTCAGCGAGTTCCATCTGGACGGGCTGCTGCACCAGGTATTATTAGTTCAACTCAGTTGTGCGCCCGGCCCTATGTGTGGTGGCTTGTTTATTCGGACGACGCCTTCTGCGCCACTGCCACATGAATGAAAGTTGAGTGTATAACCGCACGCACATACACATAGAGACGCGCGCACAACCGATTGGAACTATATGTATAATGATATACATATATGATAATGATTAAGACTTATATTTTGACAACACATGAGAGAATACCGTCCCATCGGGCTAGTACGGAATCCATACTTCCATTCAAAGGATGGAGAAAGGATACTTTTTATCACAAATGTACGGCTCTCACGCGATAAACTGATTCAGGCGCAACGTTGAGGGGCAACATGAGATACAAGATACTTATGTTTATGGGTAGGGTATTAGAACATAGGTTACTTTTTATCGCAATAGAAGTGGCAGTTTATAAAGAATTTATTACAAAGTTGTCGTACACCTAAATTCTTAAACACATTTTAAATTAAGCTTTATTTGTGTCACAGGATGGTGGAATAATGGTGAACAATCCAACCGGTGTTGGCATACATGAGGCCAAGTTGCTCTTTGGTGCGGACTCGCTACAAAATGGTACAGTCATATCAGTGGGCACGGGCAAGGCGTTGAACAAACATCTGGACTATCAGCTGATGAGTAAGGGAGTTAAGGAGGCTTCGGGCACCAGTTGGAAGGACAAATTCAACAAGATATTGGATTCAGCTACGGATACTGAAGGTATATTTTTTATTATTGATTTGTTTATAATTATCTTACCAGTTCAATAAATAATGACAGTCAAAGTTCAATCGAGTAGTAAAAAGACGATTGATACTTATAAAATCTAAAAATACAAGACAATGGCCCGCAAAAAATTATATAACATTCTGAAATTTAGATATTCTCTCGTGGTTTGAACCATACTTGTTTCTTAAGCTTTCACTAAAAATTAAACACATTAATGCATAATTTAATTAACATTAAAAACTTAATTGATAGCTTAATGAAAGTTTTCACAACATATCTTAGTCGCCATGTCATTTTTAAAGAAAAACTTTGCCTACAACATTGGCGTTATGTTGATCACATATTTCATTTCAGGCGTACACCTAGTATTAAACGACTTGCTGCCGCCCGGTCACTACTACCGTTTCAACCCACCGCTCATGGAAGAATGCGCTATGGACGAAATCAACCCGGAGAAACTACAGCACATGATCACAGACACTCAAGCGTACATCCGCCGGAACCAGCACAAGTTTGAGCAGGCGGCCGCCATGTTGGTTCGCAAAAGGACCATCTCTCAACGACTGTTTGACTATGTACACCACAAGAGCCAACTTATGGGCATCTCCCAGGCAAACTGACAGACGTGGAGACAGCAAGATGTGGACACTTGCTGAGCGGTGAGACTTGATTCCAGAGTGGTGTGTGAAAGAGAGACAAGATGAATTCGCATACTTCAAGTATGCATTTCATCTTGCCTACCTTGCTAAGGGCTATGTTACGTTAAGATTACTACAGAAAATCTGATATGTCCTGTTGACACTAGACATTTGAAGACAATTTTAAAGGCGGGTACCGTACTCTTCTTATGTTGCGAGTGTCTATAGGCGACGGTAGTTGCTTTCCATTAGATAATCCGTTTGTAACTATTTTATGAGAAAAAGAAGAGCAATCTAAACACACTTTTAGTTTGCGCATACGTTTTTATTAAAATTTGAATGTTTAAAAGACTTATTACTCTAATATTACGTATCGTTTCCTTAAGTTTTAAATTTTCATTAATGTGACGTTATCAATTTTTTTGGACTGTGCCATGCTCAGTTTAAGAGTACTTTAGGTTAAAGCTTTAAATGGATATTTGTGCTTAAATTTTTATTTGATATAATTTAAGCATAAGTTGAGGAAACATGAAGTGTGAAGATTCGAATATACTTTGTATGTTAGGTTTTATCATTCAAATCAGTCAAACACTACACTGATATTTTTGACTTAGGTGTTTAGTGCATCTAAAATAATTCTAATATAACGTTAATAATTAATAGAGACCTATATACTCACAAAATAATAATAATAATAGTTTTAGTTTCTAAAAATCGTTTACTCCACTATTTTACGTCTTAGAGTAACTTCATCTCCTATTTACTTAGGCTTAAAGAATATATGAGACAATACAAAATCTTTGAAAAAGACGCAATATTTGAATATAGCAAAAATAAAACTTATAGCATTCAGATTTTGGCTGGCTAAGACTAACAAGTATCTAATTATTATTAAAGAAGACTTATTAGGCCTTTTTAAAAGTGTAATAAAACATTTATTTATAAACATTTGTGCGTCCTAAGGATTTTGTTTTGAAATCACAAATTCTATTCTGTAATTTAAAATATTTTGTTGTTATTTTTATTTTAAGGTTGATATTAGAGGTATTTCATTAATATCTCTGTATGCCATATAAACACAAATATTTGTAAGAAAAAACTGTCTACTGTTATAGTGCTTAAATCAATGCGAATATGTTATCTGCTTCTAGCAGTTTAGTAGAGCAATATTTTAAGCTAGGTATGGGACGCCTAGTCAAATAATGTCTTTTATTAAAAATAAGGCAGCTTTGTAGATTTGTCAAGTTTATAAAGCGAATATATCGATGTTATATTGATAATTTTTACAGGAAGCTAAGTACCCCGATTCTTCTATTGATTCACATTTTTTTCACGTACTTTTGTGGGATAGTATAGAGAAACGGGGTATTAATATTTTATATCATAAAAATACCTATTGTGGTATATCGGTACTGCGAAAATATTGGGAGTACACTAACGAAAAACGCCATTGTGACTGTCATAATATTATATTTATGATAGATATAAATTGCCGCGTTACCTTGTTAGTGTGTTCCCTGTATTACGCGAACATTAACCACAGTTGGTTGTTACGGTATAATGCATTTCATAATTTGTTACATAGCGTAGTTAGTTGTTTATGATTGCATATACTGTTAGTTCTAGTCATATTATACAATTTCAATAAAATGTTTAAAATTACGTCTGTTTAATTGACCTCGTTAACTGATTCATTATTATTTAGCTACAGTCGAATATCTCGGTAAACGATGAGTGGCTGATTCGTGCTGAAGCATAGCTCTCCTTCGGCATAACGATTTGACTATTTTAATGCAATATTAATGGAGCTTCGTGTCTTGTCCGATCCGGTCTTTTTCGTGTTACACAACAAAAATATATCTATTCGCATAAAATATTAAATTGCCACAGATACACAAAGGTTGATAAGCAAAATAGATGGAAGCTATATTAATGTTAAATAAAAAAGTAGAATCTGAGTACTGGTGATTCCAGTATTAAGTCACAGAACCATCTAGAACCGCCGTTATATAACACAGTTGGTTCGCACTTTCACTCAATGCAGATTGCTACAAAATATACTAATGAACTACTTACACAGTTTTTGTATATGAGTCATTATTATTATTATGGCTATTATAATGGAATAATGATTTGTAAGGCGCGACACATAAAATATACGAGGTGTAACAAAAGTAAGAGATAATACTTTAGGGTGTGTATTTCCCTTAAATAGAGTTTACAGTGATAATAGCAGCGTTGAACGCAGATTTTTTTATAAATTTTATCGGCAATCGACATGATTTTCTGCAAACACAAATTTATTCGCGTTCAGCGCAGCTATTTTCATACTTTATATAAGGGACACACACCTTTAAGTTATCATTTGCTTTTGTTACACTCTGTATAAACTTGTTTTTAAGTGGTGATCTTATAAATAAAGAAAGCAACTATAGATCAAGACGTTATTTTCTAATAGGACTCCATTCTTGGAAGCAAGCAAGAAATGCATGTTACTAATATATAGATATAAGTATTGTATAATGATAATCGCGTAAACATTTAAAATGGGTCAACAAATGTACGTAACTTAAGTTGAAGGTCACAAAGGCGTCGTCTAAGAGCCAAGGGATCATTAACATGCGAGACACACTTTCTAAACCTGTACGTACCACTAGTTTTGTAACCGCTACGTTGTTGGACGCACGTAAGCTGTAAACCTGTGCCTTGTTTGAAAAAAGTTACGTTCCAAATTCTAATTGCCCTAGTTGAGAAATATTAAAAATGGAAAAGTGTTGGAAATTGTTTCTGTTTATGGTAAGTTATTTCTTTTATTTGATGGAATATCTAATCGTAACGCCTTAAGAAAGTTTACATCCTTTACAGAGTATAAGCAACGCTAACAACAGACAAACAGATGTACAGTATATAAATTATTATAGATTTTAAAGCATTAAATAGTACTGCAAGATCTACAACTTGATATTAAATAACGAAAATTGTGTTACACCCGTTGTACAAAAATGTTTCGCAATTTTTTACTAAATGACTTAAATTACGTTGTTTTGTAAATAAGAAGCAATATCCGTGCCGTTTTGCCGTGGGAGAGCCATGCTTCGGGACGAATGGGCCGGGTTGATCGGAGTGATACCACGGCCTTACAGAAAACTGGCGTGAAACGGCGTTGTGCTCTTTCGTTCAGTAAGTGAGTTAACCGGTTGCACACTTCCCCTAATTCCTTATCGCTATTCCTTTTTCCCTCATGAAAGGCCGGAAACGCACTTGCGAATCTTCGGATGTCGCAAATGTCTATGTGCGATGTTGCTTTCCATCAGGTAATCCATCTGTTCGCTTGTCCCCTAAAAATATATCCTGAACCCGGTAGGTATCTTATCTGAATTAAGGGTACACTACATAGGTATTTAAATTTTCCAAAAAAATATTTTTTAATTAAGTATTGAATCATTAACGTACAATCAGAGAAGTTGAAATAGATACAGATTGTACATCTAAGTAATTTGGTAGGGTAATTGAGATTAGTTTTTTTAGATTTTCATTTGACGTAGCTTCAATGTTTTATGAAAATCTCATTAGATCAACGATTGGCTTTGCTTACGTTTATCCTAAAAAACCATTAAATTTATAGATGTAAATTAATGATATTTTAACGAAACAAATAAGTAAATTTTATACTCAACTCTAGATGGCGCTATTTACGAAGTTTCAAAGCAGCTATTATAGTTAACATTCAAATTTGTTTAAATTTCCAAAAGGTATTAGGTAGGTACTAAGGGAGTTTTAAAATTGCGCGTCTCAGGCTCCTGAAGCTTCCTCATCATTCTAGGGCCCTAGAGGCGGTCGGCTGCCCCGGGCTATATAACCCTTCTGTCCCTAGGGTAAATACACCCCTGTGTAAGCCTACCTTGATTGTATAGGTTTTTCCCTGCTTGGTATGGTATTAATAGTACTTGATATTTGTATTTTGTACTAAATTTTTCAGATGGTTGTAGTGGTGGTGTTGATCGCAGTGGAAGCAACAGTCCCTCAACCAAGAGCACCTAATTTCCAATACTTTGAAAGGTACGTTACAGATTTTTTGGACACTAAAAAAACAATAGTCTACGCGAGGTCCGAGTTCGCGGCGAACAACAAGTTAATACATTATATCACTTAAGCTACGGCTTGACTATATGGCTTTATTACAATATTAAAAAAAACTCATTTGACGTTGCGCTTTTTTAATGACCAATTTTTTTCAGGCCAAAGTACCGGTACCCATACTACGACGAGAACGGCAAAGGAAAACTTTTATACGGCTATGGAGGACCAGAGCTTTACCAGTATAAGTCCTATTCGCCGCTAGAGGGCATCCATTAACAACTTTTCCGGGGTGGAAAAGCGGTTGAAAACTACTTTTAATTTACACAAACTGTCGAGTGATTTGTAGAAAATAATTTTATATTAATTTAACCTGTGTTTATATTATGATAAAAAATCTGTCGTTACTATAGACCAGTGGTCCGCGGATCATTAGTGGTCCATGAAATTATCTGAAGTGTTCCGCAAGTCGATGTTTCTTAGGTACCTCATGAACTTGTAGAAGAAGATATTGAAGTACAATACGATAGTTACTTTAAATACAGGGCGTAACTTTTGTTTTGTGAGTGATGAAACTTTAGGGATCGTATGGGTCCCTGATATAAAGTTCACTGCGAAAGTGGCAGGAAGGAAGAGAAAAAAAAATTCGTGATTTGTATGGCCAAGAGCCCCAGCGACATGAGTTTGCCCATACAAATCGCAATTTTTTTTTCGTTTTCAACGCTGCTACTTTCACAGTGAACTCTATATCAGGGACACATACGATCCCAAAAGTTTTATCACTTAGTTTTGTTACACCCTGTATACCAACTGTGTGGTCAAGTGGTCCCTCAGAACTAAAAGGTTATAACAGTATATACAGGTATTCCGAAACTGATCCAAACGAACGATTTGTAATGACGCGTCCTGGTCTAATAAACGAAGAATGACGGCAGCCTTCGGTCGAATTGGAATATTTGAATATAGCGTTTGAGAGTACCTTCTGTTACAAAGCAATGTTAGATAAAGCTGCTATAAATCTGAACATTAAATAAAAAGTACCATACTATAGTAGGGCTCTATATAGGGTACTATTTTGTGCGACAGTACATAATGTAAATGAAGAGTTAATATGTTATTGTGATATCCGATATAGAGCTATTATGTTAGTCATTTTTATAATTTTTAATAAATATTTTAAAATTATGCGACTCTCAATTATTTCCTCTCAATCATAATATCCATACTATTATGTATTATAAATGCGAGAGTGTGTCTGTCTGTTACCGTTACAAGCACAAATTTGCTCAAACGATTTTTATATAATTTAAATTTTAAATATTTACCCCCCGGTATAATTCTTTAGAAAAAGAAAATAAAAGCTTGCTTCATGATACATACTAATATAATAAAGTAAAATAAACAGCCGACAAGAAGTGTAAAATTATTGGTGCCTAATAGGGAAAAATGGAGGCGCTACATAGACGCACGTTTGTCCTGCCGAGCTTCGACTGCCCCGAGTAATAACGTACCTGCGATCGCTCATTGAATTCAAATGAACCGAGCGACCCACATGGGAACACGT
>JAOTAV010069531.1:0-13702 GCA_026546445.1 Cyclargus thomasi | reverse complement strand
TTTTATACTATACACATATTTAAGATTTTTATTATATGATACACATATTTAATACACATCCAAGACCCAGGAACATAATTTTTTTTTAACCCCTCGGCAGGTTTCGAACCCGCGACCCCCGTTTTAAGCTACCAACGCGTTTACTAACTGAGCCACAGAGGTCGACTTTTTTTTCTGCGCTATAAATGTAAATGCTGGCAGTCTATGTACAAATGGCTTACACATAGCTTAAATATAAAAAAAACTAGTTTAAAATTCAAGTCGAGTAATTGCATCGTTTAAGCGTGAAAGACAAGCAAGCAAATAAATAAGTACGGATTATTTCGGTAGTCCTCAGAAATAGACACAAGACACTGTCTGTGCTTACGTAAAGGCTATTGCAGTGTCGCGGTCGCTCAAACTAAGCTTTACAAGAAAACCAGATGCCAGATAATTGCATTTACCAGCTGTGATACTGTCATTGCTTGTGAAATGAGTTTCACTGAAAACGTTTAGCTACGTCTGCTTAATGTAATACTTTTTAGTCTTAAAAATATATTATTCTTATTTTAATTCTAAAATACTCCTACTAGTTATTTTAATTAAACTCGATATCAAAATTATATTTATTTGTATAGAATTTCTAATACAGTATAAACTATAAATATATTATTAATCCAATTTACCGTGACTGGCACCGACATAACTTTCGAGTAAATGCTAAAATTTTCTCCATAAAATTTCAGCAAATCTTGTAAATTTCTTATTTCATTTCCTAGTTGGTGTTTCTAGCTATACATGAAATCCTTATTTTTTTAATTTCAAATATTTTTTCTGGTCCTAAAGCGTTAATTTACCCAAAATCGGACAGATTTTTAAATATTAATAGCTTCTTCTACTTATGTCTTTAATTCTAAACTTCGTTTTCTTTCTCGCGTTCGACTAATTTGGTTCTGACAGTTTCAACAATAAACAGAAGATTCTGCTAGGTAGGTTGAAGAAAATCAGGCTGTAGAACAAAAATCTAGAGCATCCTCATGCGATGAAAGTGTTTGTAACGACGTAACTGCTAAACTAATTGAACACACGAGCGTTTTAATATTATAACAATCTATTAAGTTAAAGTAGTTATGCTAGGAGTTGCGCCCCAGTTGTTGCGTCTCAACTATGCGAGCTACGGCAGGTAATATCGATTTATTCGTTACGCCAATGCATGTTGTTATTACTTTAATTATTTGCTAAAGATGGATATAATTTGGAAGTACTAATGAGTAACATTGTAAAGATTGATGAATAAACAGCTTAGATTTAACATATATAATAAGTTCACAGAGGATGTTACATAAAATTATTATTTCACTCAAATATAAGTATTAATCGTGTTTCGTTTAAAATTTTGGGCGACCTACCTGCGAATCTTTGTCGGTGCATAAATAAAAAAATTGCGGTCTTATAATTTTCAACTATTGGTGTATCAAAATTATGTATTTTTATACATCTGCGCAGCTGGTGTTTAAATCTCTTGTTATAATTGTTAACGCATCAAGTATTTTAATCTTAAAAACTTTACCATTTTTCAATTGTTTTCACTTTAAACGTAGCAAATTTTCATCAAAATATGATGTATGTACCCTTCATTACTTGCATCATCTCGCTTACATTTGATTGTACACGTACGTCCAAAACCACCCATTTTGCGTAAAACCAGTATATTACATCCAAATCTCCCGCTACTGGGCAGTGGACGTCCGTCGTCCAATCCTTATCTCGTATCCTTACCGCTGGGGCGATGGAGGCGGATGGACGTCCGGAGTAGTCGCCCGCTTCCGGCTCATCTGAAAAGGAAATCATTTGATCGTCTCACCGGATTCGCATACTCAATTAAACAACTTATTGAAATCGATATTATATTAATGTATTAATATTCATGGCTTTAAGTCCGATAAAATTGACCCAAAAAAGTGTAAGATGTTTAACGGGGGGTTAAAGGTAATAGAGCATAAGTATTTTGGTTCCCAAATAATAAATATATTCAAAATATAATATTAGTAAATAATTAATACAAATAGGCAATAGGCAATATAAGTCTTTAATTTATACTTTTATTAAACGAAAAACTTTCAATTAACAAAATAGAGCCTAAATACTATAGACACTAAAAGGATGACTTAGATTGAAATATTTTTTTTTACTCAGTTACCATTTACTCAAACTTCACTTAACTCAAATTATGTACTTGTTTATTTTCTGAGAGCCATAGACTCATTCGTAAAGTTTTTGTATTTGTGTAATGTGCATGTACGTTGCACAATACTTGTAACCAGATTTAGTTCAAAGTTTTTCCAAATTATTTTCAAAAAATATTAGGTTATTTTTTAGGGCTTTGTATATTTTGGATATCAGAATTATGCTTAATTTGACTCGTTCACTTCAATTTTGCCAGTCAGCTCGTTAAATTTTATTTCGAATCCCACTTTCGAAACTCGAGTAAATATTATTAAAAAGTAAGCAAGAAATAATCGTGGGTCATATTAACCATTCAAATATGAGCCTTGTGTCGACATACTACAGTTTATAATAAGTTTTGTTAAGTCTCAGAGCTCAGGGAGTGCTGTGAAGCGATTTACCTCAGCTCGCTGGTCTCGAGTATTCAAGTGGAAGGACTCAAGGATGTTTTTCTTTTATTGAACCACGAAAACCAATAATGCTCCCACATTGGAAAACTTAATTAGGATAAATATTGGAAGGTAATGAAAAGTTTTAGAGAACAATGAAAAATTGCGAATTAAATATGTTTACAAATGTAAAACGTTCATAGATTTCTCTAAAAACTGTTTATTTTCTCCTATCCGAAATTTTGTTCTACACTGCTTGTCAGCCGAACTTTGCAAAACACGATGTGACAGAAATACATAATTAAGAACTAAATGTAATATTTATCGAATACTAACTGTGCCTCGCGATATTAGCTTATATAGAAAATAAATAGCATGTGTGTTAATTCAGGATACCAGCTAGATCCAAGTCAAATTACATCGTACACACACATAAACTCACAAACTCGCATTTAAAATATTAAGACGTATGATAACTCTATAAGGGCATATCAAGTTTTCTAGCAATGTCTATAGACATTGCTAGAAAACTTGATTGCTATTAAGGAACAACGTAGAAATGTATCGTTTGAATATGAAGGAAGCCGCGACATTTGAAACGTTCAAAAGCGTGTCGGTAGGGGGGGTGTCGAAACACCCCTGTCACAGCAGGCAGGTACCTAACCGGCCGTGCCGCGCGGCCGTCTCGAAATAAAAGGGACCCGAAGGTTGCCGTACAAGGACAATACACGTAACCCTTTAGATATTAATCGATTAACTCATTGCGGAAAGGTTGCCGATTCTTCCTATGAAGCTCGTGGTTCAATATTTAATACGGTTAGAATGTTATTAGAAGGATTATTATCAAGTAGGTGGTGCCCGCAACTTCGTTGCGCCAAAATTCGTTTATCACGCGGAAATCAATTTCGGGAATAAAAAGTATCATATCAGACAAACACACGCATCTATACATATAATAAAACTGTAGAAATGAAAAATTCTGTTCATTAAAGATATTCGAAAAATAATAAGCGGGGGGTCTTTCTACGTCGATATAGAAGCCAAAATTTATTTAGTTTTTTTGTCTGTCTGTCTGTATGTTTGTTTCAGCATCACGCGAAAACTACTGATCCGATTTAAATGCGGTTTTCACAGTTGTATTTGTCTTCTTCCAACTTAACATCTGGTGTATAAAAAAAATTCCCCCCACCCCTCTAAAGGGACAAAAGAGGGGGTAAGAGTTTGTATCAAACTTATTCTTTAACATGAAAACTACTTATTCGATTTAAATGCGTTTTTCACAGTTTTGTTTGTCTTCTACCTACTTAACATTTGGTGTAAAAAAAAATCTCCCCACCCTTCTTAGGGGAATAAAGAGGGGCTAAGAGTTTGTATCAAACTTTTTCTTCAACACGTAAACTACTGATTCGAATTTCGAATTGAATGCGGTTTTCACAGTTGTATTAGTCCTCTTCCAAAAAATTTCCTCCCCCACCCGTCTAAGGGGACAAAAGGGGGGATAACAGTTTGTATCATACTATTTCCTTAACACGAATACTACTGATTAGATTTGAATGAGGTTTTCTCAGATGTTATTGTCTTCTTACAACTTAACACCTGATAGTATATACATTTTTTCCCCCGCCCCTCTAAGGAAACAAAACGGGTACGAGTTTGTTTCAAACTTTTTCTCTACAGTACAAAAACTACTAATTTGATTTGAATGAGACTGTCGCAGATATTTTAGTTTTCTTCCAATTCGTTTATGGTGTATAAAAAATTTTCTAAGAGGAGAAAAGAGGGGTTAAGAGTTTATAGCAAACTCTTTACTTAACGCGAAAACTACTGATCCGATTTGAATACGGTTTTTGCAGATATTGTAATCTGCACCAGACAATAAAATATACAAAGTTTATCGTTGTATGTACAATCAGGGAAGCTGAAACAAAGCCCGATTGTGGATCAAAGCAATTTGGTCGCGTTATGTCAAACCCAGCCGACAGAGAACTTATATAGTTCCACTGACATATTCCGACCTAATGACGTAGATTCGTTAATTGGCTCTTTTTCAATTTCCCCCCATGGTATACGCCGCGAGTAAACGCTATTTAACAATATTATATCTATTGATAGTGATATAATGTAATCGAAAATTGCAAAATATGAGTGTAGCATAATTTAATATAATACAAACTTTTGCCCGCGACTCCGTCCGTGTGCAAAATTTTGATATTCGGTTTGTGCGTTCAGGAGGAAGTTCGTCATGAAGGAAAACCCGACTTATTTTTATATAGTATATAAAATGGGACTCCTGTGCTATAATATTATACTGTATTTAATAAAATTAGTGGACCCGATAGACGTTGTCCTGCCCATCTAGGTTTTTCTAAACAATTCTCACATCCCCTTAAATGCCGACAGAAAATTTCGTGGAAACCCGTCCTGTCCGCGGACGAAGTCGCAGGCAAAAGTTAGTTTGTAATATTTGTATGGGTGGTGCTCACAGAGTGTTTTGAAGTAATCTAGTTTGATCAGCGATGATTGGTCTTTGACTTAAAGCTTATAGAGTATTGCTATAGCAATTTATAGCTATCATTTATTTTTATATTGATACTAGCTGACCCGGAAAACGTTGTTTTGCCAAAAAAAATTAGGGTTGTACTACCCCTAACATTAAGTGGGAATAAAAATGGATGTTGGCCGATTCTCATAGATACCGGATAAGCACAAAAAAATTATTCAAAATCGGTCAAGCCGTTTCGGAGGAGTACGGCAACGAAAAATGTGACACGAGAATTTTATATATTTGATATTAAAATAATAACTCCTTTTATATGCGGCTTTCGGTGATCAGACTGTTTTGTAAAACCTAACCAAACATGGAAATAACATATTTCATCGAAATCGAGCCTTACCACCTCCGAAGTCCGAATCAAGATTGTCACGTTCAACACATGATCACGGATAGGCCGACTTAATCAAATAATAAATGGCCTTTAAATCGAGAAAAAAAACACATGACCACGGCTGGGTTAAATAGAAAAATATCGATAATTTAATTGGAAGCTAATAATCAAGATTGATAGTATTTATTGACTTTCTGAGAAATATGTTTCATTTCAAAAAATTGTGTGCATTTGTTGGACATTTGATATATGGATTACAAACATCTAGTGCGCAATAAATTGTAGCGGGCGTGAAATTTTTATCGTCTATATTTACGTTTTTCATTTCAGCGGCCGAAATCGAACCGCTTTTAATTATTAACGCCATCCTTCTATATTTTTTTGCGATATTCCTTATATTTGGTTTTTGTTATTGTGGTTTAGGTTTTTCATTCAAATCCTGAATTTCTATTGATACTGAGATTCATTTTAAAACTTATTTAATTTTTTTACAAATACAAGATACTGTAATGATCTAGGAAAGTTTGTTTTGAAGTAAAGATATGTATTGAATATATTGTATTGAACTTAATATTATAAATGTAGGGATATGTAAGTACGGTTCCCGCGCGATAAACAAATATTTACAAACGGAGTTGCGGACATCTAGTCACTAGATTCTAGTAGAATATTATAGGGTTTTACAAAGACACGTCCTTAAACATAAGGCGAAATTCGTTCCTCCAAAAATCCAAGATATCATAAAATCGTATTATGTCTGAAATAGTCGACCTCTTCTATCTCAGCGGTTGCCAGAAAGAATCTCTTCTGATGTCGACTTATAAGATTTAAAAGATAAAATATTTCTACAACATATTTAGCTTTTCAAACAGATTAGCTTCAAACATTGTCAGTAATTCCGTATTAGAAGTCCATAAAAATATCTTATGATTTTAAAACACATAAAGCCTTAGATTGAAATATTCAAATAAAATTCTTACTTATATTATCTATGGAAAAAATGTGTTTGTTTATTAGTCCTCGCTCCACGACCAAACAAAGCAAACAATCGATTTATTTTTGGCATAGACTTAGTTGAAAAGATATAGGCTACCAGTTATTGCTCTTGGAAAAACAGTTTGTACGATCAGAGAAGCTGAAATAGAGCCAGATTACGGATCAACATAAATTAGTTGCCATATTATGTCAAACCCAGCCGACAGATCACGACCATGGAATTGACATATTCCGACATAATGACGTAGGTCCGTCAACTGGCTCTTTTTCAATCGCCCCCATTATACTTACTCATTGTCAAAAAAATTGCATTTGATCAATTTTAAAATTACAGGTGAGTGAAGCCGGGGAAAAAATTATAACAGTACGAGTTACTTCAATATTTTTAAAAAAGGTTTACTTTTGTATTGCGGACTCGATGTCCGCGAAGACTCTCGAAAACTTGATTGTAGCGGAAATGTATGTATATTCTTGTGTTCTGTTTTAGAAATTGAACATAAAATTAGATTAATTCGTTACAATTTAAATAAATTACTTAACCTTCGTAAGTCTAATTAGTATTACATAATTCTAGTATTTCTAGGAAAAGACAACAACAGGCAGGCAATTTCACGAAAAGAAGAAACAAATTTAAATGAAAAAAATGAACTATTTCTTAAAATTTGCTAATCTTTAGGATACGCTATATAAGCAAAAAACAAAACAGAGATAGAGTCAATAGTAGATAGATAAATCGAAAATTTTATTTTTATTTGTACACAACTAAACTTAAACATAATAAAGGAACTGTACAAATTGTCTTACAGCTAAAACCGGTTTCTTCCAGACAACTAGAAATGGACATGATTTTGGCGGGAGGTGAAATTATGATGTTGTGTTTTTGTATGTCTTCGCTTTATTTATGTTGTTTTTGTTTTTAATGTGTTATAGTGGTACAATATCAACAATTAAATATCCGTTATCATGCATAAGAATGGGCAAGTGATACAACTTCACGAAACGTGCTATTTTATGTATCTCTCCAAAACTCCATTCCAAATTTTAGTAAAGCTTATAACACTTTACTATATTGACTGACTTCACGCTTTGACTGATTTATTTTGGCTTTGACTAGACTTTTGACTTGAAGAAATATTGTGACGTAAAAGTTATTGGAACAAGAAAATCGCTGCCTTAACTTGACAGTTTATACTGGCCATGGTTATATAGCCGTAGCGCCGACAAAGAAGATGAAGAAGATAAAACAAGGATACAAAGTAGCCGCCGTCAACAGACGTACAGCCGTTCATTAGTTTGTTCATCAGCTTTTGTTCATGGCAACAAAAGCTACAATTAAATAATTTGAACGCCGTCTAAGAAGCCATTACTTCGTTAAATATTCAGAATTTTGGAGTAATTTACAATAACACAATTTCAGACGTTAAACTCAGTCGTTACAGGGGAAAATATTGGGTAATGTTCTTTGAAATTGTATGAATTGGATAAACAGCATTTCGTTAATGACTTCGTTTGTTTGAAAATGCTAACTTTATTAAGAATAAAGATTATCTGCTTTAAATAAGCTGGTGTAATGATTTTGACGACGAGTTTAACATAGGAACTGGTTTACTCTATAACACTTCAGCGTAGAATAAATTTAAAGTATAGATATTACAGCTTGGGTACATTTTATAAATTATAATTATGATATGAAAATTTTAGGTATTAGCAATGTATAGACTAAACGAATTGCGTCGATTATGAACAAATTGGTAACACAACTTAATTAATGAAGAGTACATACGGGGAAGAATTCAGTTTACTCTTCAACGCGGAAAGCTGAAACAGAGTCAGATTGCGGATCTAAGTAAATAATAAATCTTTTATTGATCATCTCCACAAATTACACGGATACAATGGTACTTAAGAACAAATTGCGACACAAGTTATTATTGTAATTTGCAGGAGATCGGGAGTCTAAACTAGGCCAAGCCTGTAATATAGAATCTCCAGGCCCCGTATATTTCAGCAAAGTCATATTCTTTACAGTCTATCCGTAATTGTTCTAAGTCTGTTTTAGAAACGCTTTAAGGGCTTGAGGGTTTAGCACGTGATCTAGGTAAGCTTTTCCTCGAGTAGGTAAATTTATTGCAGGAAGCAGACCATGGTAGCTTACAGTGTCCAAATAAACAAAATTGTCAGAACTCATCCTAAGGAGATCAATATTTATGTCGCCAACTACAATGATGCTTTTGAAAGATTTGAAATTTTCTAGCAGATTATGTAGGGTATCTATAAATTTTTCAAGTCAATTATGTATGGTTTTGTAATTTGACTGCTAGGCAATTTGCTTCCAGTATTTCGGGTTCTTCTACTATGCAGTCAAGATTACTGTTAATGTAAATAACGAAACCATCGTTTTGGTTGTACTTTTCATGAGTCTTATGCGAGTTATAACCATCTATTTTGGGCAAGTTGGACATTCCTGAAAGCCAGCATTCAGAGAGTAGTGCTCTGTCACTAGAGAATTTTATTCGTTTTAGTAGTATAATCAACTCTTGTACGTTACAATTTTACTGTCACTTAGCATTATTAATATGCTTAGTTAGGTCTTGTTCTGCCTCTATGCGATGAAAGGGAAAGCCTTCGGACTTACGTAAGTATACTTTTCCTCTCGATGTCCAACAGTTAGAAGAGTGGTGGTCTCGCGCAAATATTCTGGCCAGGTAAAATAATTTTTGTGATTTAGGTGTAAGTGCTTCAGAAATGAAAATTGGCTTTCCAAGAATTTGCAGATGACTCGTGTTTAATTTTGTTTCTGTACTCTTGATTTTGTTAAAGTTTTAGTAGCATAAATAATTATTTCCTTCTTTATTGCACTAGTTAATTCTACAATTATTGGTTTTTACGATTTATTTTTCGTATTTATTATGTAAATGTCTTTTATACCTTTATCTGATATTTCTACGTTTAATGTTGTTCCTAGACTTTTCACAACATTTGAAAGTTCATCTTTGTTGTCTGTTTTTGATGTTTCACTCGTAAACTCTAGTACATTTTGAATTTCTAGAGTAGTAGATCTCTGTTTTTTCTCCAATACTTCTAACTTTTCTTCTAAGAGTGTTATTTGTTTTTATATCGCACTCTTTTTCCTTTTCGAAGTGTTGTTACTTGTCCGTACACAATCTTCATTATTTTAAAGTCAGTACCAGCTAACATGTCATGATTTGTCTAAATTTAAATTTTTGGCTGGCACCGACTTCAAAATTTTGAAGATTGTGTACGGAAATAGGCTGATGCCTCACCGAATTCTGGAACAGGCACTATTAAAGAATACATTTTATTTAATACTTTTTAGTTTCTTTTTTATTATTTTTGTTTTTTCCTTTGGAAGTCGGTTTTAATTTTTTGTTAGTAATAATAATAATTTTACCTTTTATAATAAGCCGAAATTATAATGCCTATACCTACAGAGAACCACTAGGGATTATACATTTTTCATTATAATTACTTTTTTTTAATTATAATTACTTTTATTCTATGGAAAAGTGGTTATAATGGCTAAAATATAAACGTTTGGTTTATACTATTGCCGACTTTTCTGTAGGCATTATTGAGTTCTACAACTTTTCTGTAGAAGTTAACCGTACATGTCTAACCATTTAGTCATTGTTCGCGAGAATCGTTAACGTACGGCAGTTTTCACTACCACTAAAAATCCAATCTATTTTCCAGGATAAAATATAGTCTATACGAATTCGAAAAAATACCTCTAAGTAATGGTAAAAGAAATTTTTAAATCGGTCTAGTAGTTTTTAAGCCTATTCAATACAAACATACAAAGGTTTCCTTTTTATAATATTACTATAGATAAGTACCAACTCTCCTAAAAGAAGGGCTATTGTTTTCACGTTATTAGGTAGGTAGTAAATTTGTACACTGACATTGAGTCAGAAGTTGACGTTAGTTAGTTGACTAACGTCAGCAGCAGCAGTTGCTGAGACAGTGTTGACCTAGCTCTGCTATCGTGTAAACACGGCACGGGTGCTCCTCACGGGCTTTTGTACTGTGTGCAACGAACACGCCTTAAGCAGATAAAACTTAGTTTGTCATCTTCATAAAAACGGACTGCCCTCGCCTTGCATGTGTGCGCCGTAATATCATGCACCGCGCACGCACACATAAACAAATCTTAGCGTCTTAACAGCCCAGTAGACGCTTAAAACTTTATGTACGTACGTACCTAACACATAGATACAGCACACACAAGAAGCCGTGTGATCCGTTCCTATAGGAAGATGAGCTACTGGTTCTTTACAATACTCTGGCGTGAGCGTATGCGACGGACGTCTACCAAGGTCCTTATTGCCAGAACAAAGTACGGTTTCGATTGGCATTCTTTTTTATGCCTTAAGTGGGACACACATCATTTCCCGATCTCCAATCATTAGATGATTTCAATTGAAATAATAGGGTTCCATTACACAAACATAAAAAGTAATTTGTCTTCGGCAATAAAGTTACGCAACACGAGATCGTTTGATCATTTCCTTGTTATTCTGCTATTACTAACATGTTGTTTCAACAGAAGGCAATTTTGGAGTGGGTTCGGAAATAGACCTAATGTAGATTTTCATTTCATTAACTAGTTTTTCCGCTGCTTCGCTCGCGTAGAGTTTGGATATCATGTAAAAATACGAATATTGTTGTAAGTCTCCTGAGGCTTACAAGAATATTCGTATACATATCGCCGTTTCAAAAAATATATCGTAGACATATCGCCGTTTCAAAAAAAAATTTAAGCAGTGTTTAACTATTCAAGGTCCCTCTGTCACTTTCTGTCGTGAGACGTTTTCAATATTACAGAAAGGGACAGCAAATCTTGATTAGTTTAACACTGTTTTAATATTTTTATAAATAAGGGGGTTAGTGTTTTTTTAAGACCAAAATCAGCCTCTGTTACTCTCTATCCTTTAAACTTTGCGGTTACATAAAATAAGGTCAAATTGTTGTTTTGCTAGAGGGTGTAGAAAGGATAAACAAATAAATTAACAGGCAGACAATCTATGTATGGATTTATGTATACAGCAAATACTATTGTTTAATAACTTCTTAGCAAATGTTTTTTTTTAGAAAATGTCAACTGTTACCACCAAACTGAAAGTAATTTGCCCAAACTTTGATACTAAATTTATCAGAAAGCCAATCGATGTAATTTAAGTTTGCCTACATCAAAGTCTTCTGTAGGAATGTAGTTACAGCTTTTCAAATTATTACAGAAGAAAAGCTAGAATAGAATATTTGGCAGACTATGTAAGCATGTACGTGGGAGCCGCAAAAGAAAATCTTCCGACCGGGCGAGGTGCTATGCCCGGTCAGGCCGAAGCCCACGTGATTGATTTAAGGTATTAAATTATACCGCTGAACTAAGAAGTCTTCGATAGCGCGATGCAGGAATACGGCACCGCAATATTTGATCGAAGGCCATGTTGCGATCGTTATGTCATTATCGAGCGTCATGTAAAATATCATAATTTTTTAAATTTTTATCAAAATGGGAAAATGCATTTACCGGTAAAATTTTGGAACACACGTGACTTTAAATGCAGGTAATTTGAAATATATCATCATTTTATCTGTGGTATACGTGTTCCATTAAATGAGATCCCCTGAAATATGTGGGCATCGTTAGGGCCCCGTAAAAATCGTATTAAGCCGCCAGCTGAGCTTCGCGAAAGATAAGCCGAATACTTCGCAATTGCGTAGGCTTGAAAACAAAATATGTTAAATAGTTGTTGTGAGTTTCTATCGTTATCGTCGCTATTTTGTTTTATGTAAAATGCATTTCCATACTTCCGAACTAATATTAAAAAAGTGTGTCTGCCTGTTTGTCTATCTGTCTGTATGTTACGTCTTCACGCCTAAATCACTGACCGATTTTGCTGAAATTTGTTATGGGAATATTTTGAGTCCCGGTGAAGGACAAAAATACTTTTATCGTAGAAAGATGCACGGTTCCTGTTCCCGAAAAAGGATTTTGGCGCAACGGACGGGTATCATTTAGTTAGTAAGTAAGTCTACTAGTTTTTGCGATTGCGTGGAATTCGTGAATTTTGTGTAAACTCAAAGGGTTTAACAACGTAAAGTCCAAAAACCGAGAAGATTGGTTGTTTCGTTTCGGTTTCGTCGTCGAGCGTAAGGAAAGGACAAATAAACAAATAATAATAATTTATTTCATAAAAAAAAAACATTTTACAGCAACCAATAGTTCTGGTCCTCACGCTAGGCGGAGCCTGTCCTGTGGGGGAGATATACAAACACACTTTCCCATTTTTAACGATGCTAACTTTTCACGAATTTTATTTCAACTCAAAACAAAAAATTAAATAGACAATTAAAAGTTTAAAAGGTACAATTAAGGAAATAACAGAACTAACACGGTATTTGTAATTAAGACCGTGGCTAGGCCTACGTACAAAATGCTTTCAAGATTTATTAATTAATCTAAATTATTGGGTAATAAATTTTAGCTTGGTATTTACAAATAAACGGTGTATATTGAAAGAGCTTTACTCCGTTGGAAGCAACTTAGGTTTCATAACAACTAGCGAAAAAACTTAGCTTTTTAAGGGCTCGCGGGTTTTTGGAAATGCTATGACATTGAGTTTTCCAAAGCATTCAATTTTTTACGGTTTTAGATACAATGTGGGGATATTCGATGGTACTACAGCTAGAGGATGATTTTAGATAATGATGAAAGATGAAAAATAATATTGTACTACTAATGACATCTATGAGTTGAGAAGAAGAAGAAAGTATACAACTATTAAGATAAGTTTAACTTTACAGTTGCACATCTCAGCTCGTATATGGTATTAGTATTTTTATATTTTTTATTTTCTTTTTTATAACCTATAATATTATTACCATTTTATTATTAAACATATCTACACACATAAAAATTACTATGACAATACCCAAACCTAAAGCTCTTATAGTTTTTCCGTAAAATGTACCACAAATATATGTTCGGGGAGTGCGATATAGAGGACTCGCTTCGCTCGCCCAGAGAAAGACAGCTTAAAAAGAAATATAGGTATAGATTACGCATAACTCTATGCTCGAGAGTTGAGCCTGTTGAATGCCGGTGGTTGATAAACGAATGTTAATCTCATCTATATATATAAAAATGAAACCAATTTTCCTTGGTCACGGCATCACGCGTGTAAGACTGGACGGATTTCACTA
>JAOTAV010069520.1:0-13704 GCA_026546445.1 Cyclargus thomasi | reverse complement strand
GTGTGTTGCCAACCTTAAGGGTAGGCAACACCCACGAGCACCGCTGGCCCCTACGCGAGCTAGAGTGCGCGACGCTACATAAAGAATAATGTCTCTCACATGTTGATTGTATACTATTAAGCTCAGTTATATTCTTTAATCATTTTCCCACTTAGTGACGGCCCGAATAAAACGTGGATAACCGTGTAGTAGCAAATTAAATATGTACCTCACTATCGCATAGTCGTCCGCACACATTGTTCGCCGGTAGCTGCAGTTATACCTAGACTTGTTCTACCCATATCTACGTTATGTATTAATAGTTTCACTCTTATCTTACTTCATAATTCTTAGAATTAACTACAATTTGAATACAATTTTCGATAGGCGAACATAATTTGAAGCGTGAAAAGCTATTTGTAACGTCCGCACCTCACGTACCGAGCGAGTACATCACGAGGTTATAGTGAGGTAGCGAATTGTTCAATTATAATTTACAAATTGTGGTAATTACGTTATCGGCGCGCGGCGGCGTCAGCGTTGTGATAGACGATTGTAATAGGTAGGTAGGCTTTACCAAATAATATGTCGGTACCTTAGCACAGGTAGGTTTGGTGTTGGTAAAACACTCAAAACTCAACGCATCATTTGTTGGTACCAACTAACAAATGATGCGATGAGTTTGACGTGACGCAACCGCACCCGCAACTTCGTTGCGCAAACATTTGTATATCACGCGGGAACCGTACATTTTCCCGGGATAAAATTATCCTTTATGTTGCCCAGTCCTAAGCTATTAAACAAAGAAAAAAATATTTAAATCCGTGAAGTAGTTCCCGAGATTAGCGCGTACAAACAGAATTTGTTTTGTCAATATGTGTTCTATTACTGTTCGTTAGCACCCCAACATTGATTATTTTGTAAAAACATTAAATGTATATACACTCCAATTTTACTGTTTTTTTATATGTATAGAAGATATCGAATTGCAGCCCATACATCTGCAATACCAAAATATTACGTCTACTGAAGATAATGGAGTGTGTAAAATAGCAACTTTTTTAAATTCCATTAAATGATTTTAATCAATTAACTTAATTTAAAGAATTAAAATTAAACAATATTCTTTGACAAACTTAATACCGTCCATTATCATCATTCATTAAATCATTTATAAGGCATATTTCGGCACCTACATAATATGTTCTGATTTCAAGATGTACAAATTTTGTGCCTCGGTTCTAGTAGGTTTATAATTTAAAAATACGTATTCAGAAGATCTTGGTATAGATGAAACACGGTAAAGCTCTTCAATTATAATTCATACATTCATTTACGAGTCTTTGAAGTTTGATCCGTAGAGGTAAAATTTAGATAAGATAAAAAAATTAAGCACCAAATAAACTTTGCTATTGAAGTTGTTAACATACCTATCATATTATGTAAAATTCCATTGTATTTCGTTTCTCCGCTCAAGTCAAACTGGTGACGATTGGTGACGTGTCCGGCAGCGTTTATAAAATAATTTGTACATAAATTAAATTGTATATAGTACATTTGTAAAGATATAAACTTCGATCAAATATCATAAAGATTCACAGTTGCCGTCCAAATAGTGGCACTGAGAAAACGCGGCGCGTTTAGGTGGTATGTAGCTTCTAGTCGCTCCAAGACAGCGATTTCAACTTTTGCACGATTGTGAGTTTTAACTTATTAAGTTAAGTTTTATTGTTCAATACCTTTGATATCGATTTAAGTTGTTTGTTTCAGATAGTCTTGGTGCCATTATTTTATTCAATTTTAAAGGGATCTGTGCATCTTAGTAATATTTGATCAAAATATATTTAAAAGGAATTCAATGGCTTTACAATGAAATGACATCTCATATTTTAGATAAAGATTTTTTTAGTATAATAAGCTTAATAAATGCATTATATAGTAGTTAAATTAGCATGCCTTGCAACTATATTATCGATTGTACACATCGAGTGAAAGCAACAGTACCCTACTATTTGAAAAAGTTTTTTTTAATATGCACCTGAAAAAAGTAGTTAGTAGTTTCGAAACGGTAAAGTGTTCATATATTTTCGGGTTATATTATTTACCTACGTCACATTTTTATTTTTCATACTTCATGGAATATTCCAAAAACTTAAAACGAATTGGCCGTTTTTAAAAGTAACCCTTACCAAAACATTTAACGATTTACACTCGGATTCTTTTTAACTGCAGAGTATATATAAATTTTAAAAGACAAAAACGTAAATTATACAAATTTTCTTGATTTCACTTCATGAGTGCATTTTAATCGTTTGCATATAAAATGCAATATCTACATACAATGGTTGTAACGTTTACAGACGGTGATAAAGTGTTTTGTTCAGGCTATTATATATTAGGTAGTTGCGTGTGACGAGGCCTCACCGCCTGGGAACTCGGAATTGAGAAAACGTCACGCTTGTTCTTCCTCATCGAAATATAACGAGGAAATTCGATTTTTAAATAACGATTCAATAACAAAAGCAAAATTAAGGCCAAATTTTGCATACGTAATTGGAATAAAATCAGTATTAAAAAAGAGAGAGTTCATTTATTTATTTGTTTGTTTACCCTTTTTTCATGCCCTAACGAAGCAACCAATCGATTTGACTTTAAGCACAGACTGAGTTGAAAGGATGGAGACTAAAATAGGCTACTTATTGTCCTGGAAGAGCATTATTTTTCTAAACGA
Organism: Cyclargus thomasi; assembly: GCA_026546445.1. Lineage (NCBI taxonomy): Eukaryota > Metazoa > Arthropoda > Insecta > Lepidoptera > Lycaenidae > Cyclargus > Cyclargus thomasi. Next base: position 10,994 of record JAOTAV010069520.1, on the reverse strand, counting down.
GCTAACATGAACATTCGTATTTTTCCGCGATTTCAAAATTCTACGCGAGCGAAGCCGCGGGACAAAGCTAGTAATAGTATACTGCGCCGAAATCGGAGCGGACGGTTTTGTTGCTTCATATTGATCACTATGAAACTGCATGCACCGGATCGTTAATTCTGCACTAAAAACCGGTATTCCTCCTGCGTTCTCATCCGAAGTGAACACAAGTTCAAATTCTAACGAGTTTTGACGTATTTGTGACGTGCTTTAAGTATGACGTTTACATAGATAAACTTCTTTGAAAACCATTTTATGCTATTATTGTTTTATACAAATCTTTACTCGAAGAATTTTTTGACTTTTTGACGTATTGATATATGTCTTAGTATACTAAATTGCTGACGTTAGCAGTGGACGCACCCCATCGGTATTTTGATAATGAAGACGTTTCCTCTGCTCCGTACGCTTCATTTCCGGTGCAGTGGACTCGCTCTTTAAGGGGGCAACCGAGAAAACGAATTATAAATGAAACAATAATTACAATATATACACAACTTTTTATTTCTAAAGATATATCCTTACTTGGCAAAGTTTATTATCATTTATATTTTTATTCAGAAGACAAAATATTTATACTTTTATAGCTCTACGCGTAACGAATAGAAATTAGTTTTTTAAATAATTCAGCAAGGATTGCAATAAATTACGCGATTTTATTCCGAATTAAAGTCGTTTCGACGTTAATAGGCGGGTGTAATTTTGTTAAAAATTCATTTGTGGAATATTTAGCGTGGTGGCAGACATTTGCATAAGTACGCGGTTTCGGTGTGAGGTATTGGACTGGCGCGCGGTCGGTGTTTGAGCTGGGAGTGTTGGAAACATTTGAAGTATGCTGGCCCGTAGCCGGCCCGGAGGCGCCCGCTAATGGAGTCGGTACGTCACATAAATTACAGCTGAGACTGCACTTAGCTGCGCCTGCGCCGCCTCCCCGCGCCCCCCGCGCCTCCCCACACCTCCCTCGCCCGCCTCAACCCGCCCCCGCCCGCGAGAGCGCTACGGGCTACGAGGCACCAGATAACACTTTTGAAATTATGACCTGCATTTTATAACTTATGCGATAATTTTATTCGGATGAAGTTTTTAAAAAATATTCAATCAAGTAAGTTTTATTGATGATTGCTACAAGTTGCAAAAGGATATCGATACTATTCTCTGCTGGTGACAACGTAATCAAATGTACCTAAATATTAAAAAATGCTCCATAATCTCTTTTACGAACAAACGAACAAAAATTAATTATTGTTATAACATTAGCAATCAAGACCTTGCACATTAATGAAGGACCTTGGTATTATGTTTGATGAGACGCTTTCGTTTAGGGCCCGTTATGAATATATCACTTCAAAAGCATTTCGCCTTTTTGGATTTGTTTGTAGATCACCTTTAGAATTTAAAAATTCTCACGGTCTCCTTTATCTTTTTTTTGCATTGGTCCGTAGTGTTCTGCACTGTTAAAAATTTTTGTAAATTTATTACAATTTTACTACGCAAATGCATCCTAAAATTACAAAATCTTGTATTGTATTGGAATTTAAAGACGCATTTGTTGTAATATTACATTCTGTAATAGCTCAAATACGAAGTAGGTAGCATTTTTACAAAATATTCTGTAATAAATTGTGTAGTGAAATTGCATGACTGAGTTTCACATTTCAAAAAATGTGGTGCGTAAAAACTTCCTACACAAATTTAGTAAATTTACTATGGAAATTTTTAACAGTGTAATTCACTTTTAATTTGAGGTGCAGCAGAATGTACGAATGGCTATGAATATTGAATATAATCTCACATAAAGTCACTCGGACATGCCCTACTATCACCTTAACAGCATTACAGAATCATCTTTCAGTTCTTCTCTTCTGGGCTTGTTCTGATAATCGCGGCGATATTTCGCGTACCACATTCAAAATAATGAGCATAATATCGACGGATCTCATGATAAATTATGTTCACTATCTCGGACCTGGTACACGACCAACTTGGCACAGCTCGTGGTGATATTAGTGCTGACGGTCGTGATGCTGACGATGATGATGTTGCTGAAATGTAAAAAGAAAGTCATCAGCGTAATATTTGTAACACCATATTGATACCATGGCGGAAATTGAAAGAGAGCCAGTTGACGGACCTACGATATTTGGTCGAAGTATGTCAGTTACATGTAAGTCGTGTTCGGTCGTCTCGGTTGGCTTTAACATACTTCGTCCAGCTTACTTAGATCAGCTATGTTTCAACTTCCCTGGTTGTACAATTAATAAGTTGAAAGCTGAAGCTTAAATTACTACCAAGTTGGTATGTGATCATAATTCGTTCTAAGACAATTCTTTGATTATAATTAAATAAATAAATAAACTTTTATTTAGCAAACAGATACATTACAATACAAAAACGAAAAAGGATAATGAACAAATATGTATAAATTATGAAATTAAAATGGAAAATGACAACAATACAGACTAAAATAATGTGTTTAATTTTGAAATTAAAAAAATAGACATTGACCGCAACTTTATTTACACCTAAATTCGCTTGCAGTGACCGTGAATTTTGTGGCTATACATTGCGTGGTACGCTGTCGTAAAAGTGGATTCATAAACAGTTGCGGAATCAACGTTTATTTACGTACGCACTATCTGAGCTGTTACTTTGAGAAAAAAATAGCACGTTTTGACTATAAATTCGCAAGAGTCAGTAGGCAGTACTGAATAATACAACAACTATGAAATGAAGACATAAGTGGAAGAAGCGGGCAACTAACATTTAAAAAACTGCCAGATTTTTGCAAAATGGACGCTTTAGGACAGGAAAAATGTTTCGAAATTAAAGTAATGCAGATTTGATTGATAGAGAGATATACAAGTTAGATAATGCAATTGCAAAATTACAAGATTTATCAGAATTTGATAGGAAAAAATGAGCACATACTAGAATGTTGTAAAAATGTTAGTAATCCGCTTCATCCACGTCTTCAAATAGTAAGTAATTAGATGGCGTGCTGGGTCGGAGACAGCCTTCTTTCCTTCTATATACTGTGACGTAAAAGCGACTCAGCGTGAAATTTAACATTTTAGCGTGAAAACAGACAAACTTGTACAGTAATAATATTGTTAATATTAACTATATAAATGTAACTTCCCGTGTCCGTTGATGTGGTGTCGGTTTATCGCCATAAAAATGCTTCGCTACAGGAGACGACACCCAACGCCGCGCCGCGCCGCGTACCACATCTCGGAACTGTAACATGGAACATTTTGTACCATACAACTGGAGACCTAAAAAGTCGATAAAGCAATATTTCAAATGAATTGAGTACATTTTTTATTCTATATCGAATAGTTTTGATGTAACAGTAAAGTCTGGTTTACACGTATTAAGTTGATAAGTTGGTAACTAAATTTTTAATTTAATAACTTCATGTAAACACAAAATTAAGTTGACTGCATATAATTATAATTATAAAATAAAAAAAACAGATTTAACTTCAAAATCAGTTGAAATTTATTATGAAATAATTCTAAACAGAGTAGAGGCCTTCATATTAGCAGGTACAAATAAACTGCTTTTGGCAATATATAAAATGACCACTTGGCAAAAGTGGCCATTTTATGCTGTACGCCATTATTAAATTATAGTTAAGCTAGATAATGCCTCCGTTGCGCCGAATTTCTTGTATCACGCTGGAAACCGTACATTAATATGGTATAAAAAGTATCCTTTTCCCGTGACTCAAAGTCCCGCACAAAATTTTAGCAACATCACACAGACAGACACACATTCACATTTATAATATTAGAATGGATAATAAATGATTAATATAATTATCTGGTGTAATGATGACTTCACTTTGACAGAGACCAGCTAAGAGCCTGTCCGCACTGCGACTTCAACCGCGCGGATTTCTTGTCTCTAATTCTGTAACTGTTAGTTCAGTTGGGTTAGAAGTGCCCTTGAATTAATATTAAACTGATTTATTTGTGCCAATGATTGGCACAAAAAATTAGATTTGTCCTGCGATCTCGGGATTTTTTCCCTTACTCAGGCTTGCAGCCGGACTTGGCAAATCTAAGGCTTTTTAGATTGTGAAAAACAAAAATAATGTGTCTTTTAAGTGGTTTCTGAAAATAAATCTGTAAAAAAATGTCAGGATTTTTTGCAGGACTATTATTTTCAGGACTTTTGATTATTTCGTCTGGTAACTCTATTTATGGGAGATGTTTAAGGGCTAGCAAAATTTTTGTGATTTCCAAGTGCTCCAGCGGCACATGTTTATCCATAAATATCTAAAAAAATGCCACTTTCAGGCTTATAATTGCACAACTAACGGACATGCATAACTAAGAACATACTCGTAAGTTGATTAATTTGATTAATAGCAAGATTGGATATGGCGTGTGCCAAAATCCCTTAATTAAATGAGAAATAAAAAAAATCAATAACAGTACTTTACATAAAATTTACTGTCTCAAGTTAAAATTATTCTGAAATGGTATATATTTTATGATTATTATTTATATAATTTTACATAGCCCTAATATTAGATTAATATAATTTAAATATATAAACTAAACCTAAACGTAATAATTAAAAGTCAAGTATTTCAGTATCAAGTAATCTTTTTGGTTTTAGGATTAGCAATAAGGAACCCTAATAATAAGCATTTGCTCAGTCTACAATGAAAGCTAATTATGGAGAACTAAAAATAAATAAAACCTTAAAATAAATAAATAACCGTTTTAAGTAATTAAAAAATCAAACATACCTTTTCGCAATGAAATGTCACTTCGTTACATGAAGTATAAGCTATACTCCATTTGCTGTAAGTTGGCACAAAACTTTTTTTGTATGAAAATCCGTGCCTAGTTACACTGAACATACTATAAATATAATGATTTCATTACTTTAACTATTTAAATTTAAATGATATTAAATTTAAAGTTAGATTTAAACCTGTAGTGTCTCAGGCGGGTCACTGTTAACTAATGAGGTGCAGAAGGGTTTGAGATTTGGCGCTAGAGTCCTGAGACCGTATGCTGGTACGGACCACTGATATGTTATGTATTATTTTTAAACTACGTCAAAAAAGGAGGTTCTTAACTCGACTACACAATTTTTTGTGTTCTGAATGTTTCACAGATCGATTTAAAAATCTCTAGATGTACATTTTGCAATAAATAAAATGTTCATTAATTCATGATATTGGAAACATGTCTTTTTACTGGACAAAGTCTAAATATAGGAAAAAGTAAAATATGGACTGATTATTACTTAATTTTTATGAAAACATCCTTAAAAATCATTTAATGGCATATTCTGTTATTAATTGTTATCATTTATATTTATTGTGCTAGTATTTATTACTTTTATGCATTTGCTCAAGATTGGCGGTCCAGGAACCATCATTACATCTCCGTCAAATTTCTATATAAGAGTCGGTTGTATGTAAAAGACATATTTTTGACAGAGGGTTAATAAACGATACCGCCAATCTTGAGCGAATTCACAATATTGTCTAAGAGCTTCATGTCATGTACCTATTCAGTCCTAGTTTTGCCAGAAAATAACTTTCTGTGATTTGCTAGGAAAATTTCAACAGTTTTTCGAATAATTTCCAATTTGTTTTGAAAATACTGTTAAAAATATTAGTTTTAAAGGTAAGTAATATCGGGGCATACATATGTTCGACAGACAACAGGATCAATGTATCTCGTTAATAAGTTTGAAAACTTTCGACGTGCCGTACCGAGCACTTGAGATGTGGATGTCGTAGGGCTCATATCAGTTGATGAAGGATTTCTAAATTATAAACAAAGCCGTCGGTAACAAGTTGATTAATACCACGGTAACCCGCTTCCATTGTACCTCGGTGTTTTGGGAAATTATAGACCGCACACAATTTAAAGCCGTTCGTAATCGGAAAATACAGGCGATGACGCGCGAACACGATCGTGAAAGGAGTAGAGGCATACTCGCCATTGCTCGTCGACATTCGTCTATATTTGTTATTGATTTGTGAGTTGACAATGTGCTACGGACGACGTAGAACAACTTTGCCTCGCCAATTCTACCCGAGACAAAAATATTTTTTTCATGCCCCCTTTAATTAATATAATACGGTAAAAATATATTATACACTGAAAAATCGTCATTTATTTTTGACTGAAATATTAAAAACTGTATGTGTTAAATTATAATGTTTTTTTTTTCGGAAATGTAATCTTACCATTTCTCTATGATATTACGTACCTACGACGCCCCATAAAACAAACGCTTTAAATAACGACCAACAAAAATTAAAGGTTTTACCTTGGAGGTATATAAATAATGAAGATAGAATAATCCTTGCGTCGTAAACTATATTTAAAATAGACTTATGTGGTTACTATAATGCATTCGCTCAAGATTGGCAGTATAGTTCATAAACCTGTAAAAAAAATCTCATTTCCATACAAAACGCGATTGTTAACAAAGTGTTGTCTCTTTGTTGTTGAAGTCGGTTTGTATAGAAATTTGACAGAGGGTTAATGAACCGTATCGCCAATCTCGAGCGAGAAGGCAATATAATATGAGACTCCTTCAGTAAGTATAATTATTATTCAGACTAAAAATAAAAAAATACTGTATCAATGTTTTAACTCAATAAGACGGACTCTACTTATGGTACTGTCAGGAAAGTTCATTAAAAGCCAGATTACTGACCTTAGTCACTTATTCCCGTTATATCAACTTCAAAATATACGACTGACATGGAACATACATGGAATTGACATATTCCGACCAATCGACGTAGGTTCGTCAACTGGCTCTATGTGAATTTTGTCGATGGTACAATAGCCTTTTTATTTAGTTTCTAATAATTACACCACAAAACTCAAACCGTTTCGTGACCGGGCCTTAAGAGTGTAATGGACACATGTGCTGTGTTTTTTTTTGTAGTTGAAGTACCTCGTAAATATTATTTCAAGAACCCAATAGCGGTCCACTTCAACCCTTATAAATACGAACACCTATTGATTTCTTAGCGGTTTCCACATACTTAAGGAATTGTTAATGATTTATTTTCATTTCAAATTTTAATTTTGTTCTGATCCCAAGTTATACGTTATACTTAGTATTAATTTGCCTTAAAATGTAGCTTTTTGGCTAATTAGAGATAACACTATTCTATATGTAATAACTAATAAATTTTTTTTAGAATCTTCTCATAACAATAGAATAAATTCATTTTTCCTACTTTGTTCAGGTAAAATTCTTTAATGCCTAAATATATAAATATGTATGCTTCCTTTCAAGACTTTCTTTAAGCCTCATATGACTAGGTTCATCGTTTGCAGCGTTAAAATGATATTGACAGACAAACAAGCTTTTAAATTCAGTCGTAGCCAGGCGGGACCCTAAAATTCTACCGGCCCTAGACCTTATAAGGTCAGGTTTCAAATCCGTTACACAAGTCAGCAGGCCGCTTCCACGAAGCCGCTGGGTGTTACCGAGATAACGATACACATACATACACACAGGAAGTGATAGCTCGTTGGAATTCCAGTCGATCATATGACAATTTTAGGTTCCTGTTGTTAGCTTGGAGCAGAAAAATTTAAACATAATATTATGCATTCGCTCGAGATCGGCGATATGGTTCATTAACCCCCTGTCAATTTTCTATAAAAACCGCGATTGTCAACAACAAAATGACAACATTGTTTACAATCGCGTTTTGTATGGAATTATGACAAATTCTTTGAAAGAGGCTTAATGAACCCTACCGCCAATCTTGAACAAATTCAAAATACTGGTTTGATGACGTATAGATAAAACATAAACTATTGTATATATGTAGTTTCTCTCTAATAATGTCGTACAAATTCTCTATAATTTTTGTAGCAATTTGCGCACTTCGCTATATACTATCAGAGAAGTTGATTAGCACCGAAGTAACTTGGCTGCTTTATGTCAAACCCAGCCACCAGATCACGGCTAACATGGAACGGACATATACGATAAGAAACATCTTTCACCATTTCTTGACTTTGATATTGGTTATCAAAATCTTCCAGCTGGTGGTCCGTCGACGCGGACGGCGGGGTATCTACGCTCAGCGATGCACCCCCGTCTCCCTGGACGCGTACAGCCTGGACAGCGTCAGCGTTGGCCACCGCAAGGGTCAGAGACTGCGCGCCAGCAAGCGCAGCTACGGCAACCCCGCTTACGACGATGAGGTGAGCTTTTGGGTAGTTATGGGAGCCTGGTATTTTGTTACTCAAGCCTGCGATACACCCCCGTCTCCCTGGACGCGTACAGCTTAGACGTCTACGTCGGCCACCGCAACTACCAGAGACTGCGACGAGGTAAGACTCTTGGAGAGTTTTGAGAGCCTGGTAAGTACCAGGCTCCCTATCTAAACCAACGACTTAAGTCTAATTATTAATTTAGTATCTAATCAAAAGTTTTACCAAAAGGAGGTGTGCTGCAATGCATTAATTACCACAACCTTACAGAAAAACGGCGTAAAACAGTGTTGCGTTATGATTAATTGATTTAATGAGTTTTGCAGGAGTCCTAACTTGCCTATTTCCAATCTATTCCGAATCCCCTATTACCTTAGTCTATTCCTTCATAAAAGGCCGGCAACGCACTTGCAACTCCTCTGATGTTGCAATTTTCCAACGACATTGCCTTCCATCAGGTTACCCGTCAGCTCTCTTGGTGTCAAATTTGATTAAAAAAAAGTATACTCCACTCGCTATAAGTTGGCACAAAACTTCTTGTAAATGTCAAAACATATATGAAATTCCGTGCCAAGGTAATTTTAACAGATATTAATATTAACGTTAACGATGCACCATCCGCAGGTAACGTCACACCCGATGAACTACGCGGCTCTGGCGAACTTCGCTCTCGACATCGACTCTATAACATCGGAATTCGCTGAGATTCCCTCGGTCACGGTGCGGCCGGAGGAGGTGCCCCCGGGCTGCGAGGACAAGAACCGGTACTCCAACGTGCTGCCGCTGCCGGAGACCAGGGTGCCGCTGAAGAGGATCGGCAACGATCCAACCACGGAGTACATCAACGCTAATTATGTTATGGTATGTTTCCTGCCAAAAGTAAGAGCCTAATAGACAGTAATAAAATATCGTGATTTGTTATAGGTTGCCCACTTCTCCATATAAAATCGGACGTTATGCTGCATAATTGGAAAGCACGGATCCATATTTTATGTAAAAGATGGAAAATAACAATGATATGTCTTAAAACTAATTTAATAAACAATAATTGTTTTAAATACATAAGTAATTATAAGTCAACGTAAATATTACAATATTTTGTAACTTATTTATAAAATAATTATACAAAGTTACATAACTAATAATGATGCTCAACAACTCTAGTCCCTAACCGTAGGTTTGTGTTATACGTACATTTTATATGACCAGGAAGACTGTTAACATGAGGCCTAAGATGGCAGACGAATAGTTAAAGGATTCATAGGATGGAAATGGTTTTCTCACGTCACTCAATGATCATCTAAGAAGCGCATAAAAGTGGAACGCGAGAACACGCGTTTACAATTCTTTCTACAATCTATCACAATATTTTAACACCTGCAAACTGTTCCAGGGTCCGGGCAATATCCGCAACTTCTACATCCTGTGCCAGGCCCCACTGGCGAACACCGTGGTGGACTTCTGGCGGATGATGTGGGAGCAGAACTCCCGGCTCATCGTCATGTTGACCGAGTACATGGAGAATGGCGTGGTGAGTTATAACTGGTACAAGACGCCAATCGCATTATTCCATGATTTAAGTAAAAGGTGGTGGGCACAAATAGTAGGGCCACCATTTGTGTCCGTTTACCTTTTATTTAAATCATGCAATTATTTTAACCTACTTCCAAAAAAGGAGAAGGTTTTTTTTCTCATAAAAAAAACTAAAAAAAGGCTTGAGCTCTGTCCCTATGTTTTCCGTTTTTTTATATATTTAGCCAAATTTGTTTTTTGAACACAGCGAAAAATCTGGTAATTTTTTCAGGTTTTTCAACGTTTATATAATTCTTTTAATAATTAAATATTGAGAAAAAAGAAAACATAAGGACATGCTAATAGTGGCCATCAATATTCATTAAAAAATTATACTTCTACGGGCATTATCTAGGGAGGAAACAGGAGACAACGTTTGTATGGAGAAACTGCTCTATTGTTTCCTCTTAACGACATTATATTAATTTAAAAACTTCAAACGCTGTTAATACGGTCTCTCTCAGGAATAGGAGGGTACAGGGGGTATCTCTGTACCCTCCTATTCCTGGAACCTTTTCCCTCGATTGATAATTTCACTCTGGTCCCGTTTACGTTGTTGGAGTGATCTAGTTTTAAGACAGCGACTAACCGACACCAGTGGTAGGTCTCCCAACGACAAATATTTCGTTTCTTCAATCTCTCAATTTCCAGGAGAAATGCTACGAGTACCTGCCACCGTCAGAGATCTCCGACAACCGACGCACGTTCGGAAACTTCCAGATCATCCTCAAGAAGAGAGAGCAAAGAGACAAGTACGCCATCTCCAGCGTACAGCTGATCAACCTCGCTACCAGGTATTTCTTTTTCTTTTACCGTACATAGAGCCGTGTTTCGGCAGGAATGTGCCGAAGAAATACCACGGCTTTACAGAAAACTGGCGTGAAACAGCGTTGCGCTGTGTTTCATCTAGTGAGTTTACTGGAGGCCCAACTTACCTAATCCCTTTCCATGTCCATGAGCGATGGCAGTCTCTTTTTAAAAAAGAGAATATAATATGAGAATTAGGAGACAAATCAGCTGACAGATCGTGTCAGCTCGTTTTTCTCCTAATTATTTTTTATTTTATTTATTTATTTATATAGCGCTTGGCTATAACCATGGCCAGTGTCAAGTAAAGGCGGGAAACCAATTTTCTTGTTCCAATAATTTTTAGCAACG
>JAOTAV010069519.1:0-38766 GCA_026546445.1 Cyclargus thomasi | reverse complement strand
TCAGAAGAAGATAGGAGGAGTAGGAAATACCAGATTTTCCCTCCCCGTACAAAGCGGGAGACAGCACAAAGTTGCAAAGACCGAAAGTCAAAGAACTAAAGAGGGAGCACCACGGAATTATTTATATTTATTATAAATAAATCTTTCATTTAACTGTAGTATGCAGTGTACATGGACTTTAAAATTGAAGGTCGATAATAATGCGTGTAACAATTTCGACGGAGGAAACCCTGAACTTGATATTGTAATTTATCAATTGGTTTTTAATGTAAGGAAAATGCACATTTAGTTGTACATCTTTTTATGGCATATAATAGTGTGCTTACATTATTCCAATATATGGGTTGTATTTAGCGCCGAATTACCACTACAGTAGTGCAAACGCTCACTGGAATACAAGCACATTCAGTTCGTTTAAATTATTCCAGTAGCATTCAGCGCTAGTTTGGATTTGAATCACTGGATTGTAATAATGTAAACAAAGGGCATTTGCAAAGATTTTTATGAAAGTTAACATAATTGAACACTGGTAAATATTTTCCTGGTGTTTGATAATTTTTTGCCATGTATTAAAACTAACAAGAAATCTGCTAGAAATACAGTCTAAAAGTGTACCGATTTATACTACACATGACATGACTAAATATGATCTTGTATGATCATATTAGATTAGCTAGTAGTAAAAGAATTGGGTATCATGATTTTGAACTTTTTAGGTCTTGAGAACGAACATATTTAATTAATATTAAAACTACCCTTTGTAAAGTAGACAATCTGAACTTAAGCGAATTTTAAGTTGGTCTTATACTTTCATTTTGCTTTGTGTCTGTTTGGCTTAGTTTCAGTATTTAACCTGTGCTAAATTTCAAAGACACTTGATAAAGTAGTAATCAATCTAAATTAACCGTTCAACTTACACTTACGGCGATAATTTAACTCGTTAGATAAGATTTGCATATTTTGTTAGTAAAAAAATACGGTAGAGCTACTAGATAAGTCAACATTATTTCCATCTAAGTATACCATTAGGAGTTAAGGCTTAACTTACCAAATGAATACACTTCAACATTGTTATGTAAAACCAGTAACTAGTGTACAGGCTCCAAAACTGTACATGAGAGACTGAACTTTGGCGTCAATATTTTTACTCTCTGTCTATCGCTAAAATCGTTTGATTACATAAGTCGCCTTGTTATGGAGTTGTTATGGAAATTTCTTATCATTTTACATTTATCTACATTATAAAATGCTGTTTGCGTAGTTATTTATCAAAATCATGTTAAAAGTTATCAATATAGGGTCAAGTTCATGGTTTCCATGGGTATGCAAAATTTTGGTTCCGTTGGTTTGGAAGTAAACCATAATGTTTGGCGTAAGCATTTTCTAACTGCACTTGAAAATGACTGAAAACTGCACAAATTTTGTACACGAAATGGTGCGAGTAATGATCATTACTGTCCCATGCTAGACAGTTTCAAACAATATTAATTTTATTCCTTTGTGTACTTTCTTGCTTAAATATTATTATTGTTTTTAAAATTTTCCATGTAATTGATTGTGCACAATAAAGTATATTTTCATTTCGTTTCATTTTTCATTTCATTTCATTTTCATTTAGAGCAAATTATGCAAAACGAATTAGGATAAGTATGTAGCTGCAAAATACGGTATGTAAGTCAGGTGAATCTAATAACTAACATGCTTTGCAAAAGTATTCCTGTATCAAAATTAGCTGTTAAGATTTAATTTATTCAATGAATCAAATATATTTATTACGGAACCCGTTTTCAAAATTATTTTGATTGTGTTTATTTTTTTCTCTTAACAGCCATCGATATTATCAAGTGTTTTTTTAAATAACATGATGTTTTGATTGAATATATAGAGTAGTACTATATAAACCATGGATCCAAAGATAAATCATTACATACTTCCTTTTGCGGAGTAGCGCATCAGTTTGTGGAAAAAGAGGTAGGCTAAAAAATTTCTAAATAATAATTATAATTTATAAGACAACATTCCTGAATTTAATTATAGAATTATCAAAAATATTATTTAATTAGAAATTCCAAGAAAATTTTAAGTGTAAATGCTATTTGATTATTTAATAATTCTAATTTATAGGTTAAAAAACAAGCAATGGCAACCCTGAAGTTTGCAGGACCTTCTCCCTACAAGATGCAACACTCCTACCCAGAAGTGGACTTCCGTCACACCGAGTAAGAATATAACTCTCACTAACCATCTGATTCTATAAATTTAAATTATTTTTTAATTTTTTTATTATGTAACGATAATCAGGGCCAGTCCAGAAGCAGGATAATTCCAGATAATTCGAGGTAACGCTAAATCAGCGAACATAGTCCTGTCATAGCTTAGTTAATAAATTGTAGCAAATTAACATTTCGGCGGTTTATACAGGTACCTCAACAATGTTCACACGAAGAGTCGCCCGAAGAAGGCACCCCTTGTCGGCGCTCTGTTTGGGCTCGGTCGTGCCGGCTCCATCCATCTGGCGAACATTGCCAGGAACCCTCGCATCGTCTTGAAGTACGTCGTCGATGAGCGCAAGGACAAGTTCGAAGACCTAAGGTCCCACTGGGACCTGAGTAAGGACGTCATATTCGTAACTCCCGCGGAAAGCGATCGCATCTACAAGGACAAATCGTAAGTGCAATGGCATTATTTTTGCAAAATTTCTGCAAACGGGTCGCATGACTAAATAAATTATATTGATTTCAGCGTCAACGCGGTGTTTATTGGATCCCCAACCTACACGCACCACGATATCGTCGTTAACTCGATTGCTAATAACAAAGATGTGTTCTGTGAGAAACCTATTGCCGAGAGTATCACCGACACGAAGAAGTGTTATGACGCTGCCAAGTCCAAAGGACGTATTTTGTATGCTGCCTTTAACCGTAGATTTGACCCAGCCTACAAGTCTCTCAAGGAACAGGTCAGAAAGGGAGTGGTCGGTCATGTTCAAACCTTGAAAGTTACTGCCAGGGACTCGCCCTTGCCCACCATTGACTACTTGAAGAATTCAGGTAAATAATATTAAAATTTATTGTATTTTGTAGAGCTACTTTTGTGAATGCCGTGTCACTTGCTGGATTACATGCATCAGAATATTTTTTATATTTACTGTGTTCATCTCGAGGGGACTTTAATGTACATATGTACTGTTCGGTGTCTTATTATTATTAATAAATAAATTACTTCTTGTGATTTGATGTTGCTAATAAAAATAATTTTACCATTACAATAATCAAAAATGATAAATAATAAAAATTAACTACTTTTTGTATTCTAAAGAAGTTTTTTAGCTTAATCACAAATATGCAATTTGCAGGATTTGTGTTCCATGATTGCTTGGTCCACGACTTCGATATATCATGCTGGATTCTTGGAGAGCTGCCCATCCGCGTCCAAGCGACAGCTACCTCTTTCATCCCTGAGATCAAGGCCATCAACGACTTCGACAATATTGCTTTCCTCCTGACATTCCCGTCTGGTGCTGTGGCCATCGGCGACAACAGCCGGTACTGTGCCTACGGATACGACCAAAGACTCGAGGTGTTCGGAAATAGAGGTCTGTAGTGTGGATTTAAAAAATAAAGTATTTTTATTACTAGAAAAAATATTATTACAGCTGCAAATTATAGAAGAGATTTATATTTTACTTCGAGGACAATAATACATGTAAGTCATTTTATATTTGCAGGTATGATCAAGGTTGAAAACGAGAGACCAGCTCACTCCACGGAGACAGTTGTCGGACACAACGGTGTTTTGCTGAACCCCATCTACTACTCCTTCCCCTCACGCTACCAGACCGCTTACAAGAACGAGCTTGAACACTTTTTAGATGTGGTGCAGTGTAAGTATTATAAATTGTTATTTAGATAACAAAATATACGCAATTGCTAGACATACGACCAAAACTGATAAATTTACAACTTTTACATGGTTCTTAGCTCACAGTGTCAATCTAAAAACTTAGTACAATATAGTTTAAATAGAGACATTGTTACAGACGGCGATGAGATGAGCGTCACCAGCTGGCAGACCCTCGCCGTGAGCAAGATCGCCACTGCTGCTGAGGAGAGCGCCCGCACCGGCAAGACTGTTGAAATTGACTGGAGCAAGGATGACATTCCCGCTATTTACTCTTAAATATTTCTTCTAACACTAATAAATGATTGCTGTTCCTTAATTCTGTCGTTTATTTATCTGTTGCCTGTGAATTTCAAACAAGTGCTTTAGTGAGTGAAGTTAACATTTCCTGCCAGCGGCCGCGACACATAAAAAATCAAATAAAATGCGACTTTATGACATAAGTAATTTTTTAATGACAAAATTGATCTAGCTGCCTATGACGCTGCTGCTTTGTAGTAGCGTAGAGCAAAATGAACCCAATATCTTATATCATAAAGTGGAATTACATTCGAGTTATTGTGTATCGCGGTCGTCTATCGCATTTAGCATAATTGTACCTTGGGATATAAAAAAACTACAATGACAAAAAAAAACTTTCATTATTGTACACATTCTAAAAATAAAAAAATAATGTATTTTTAAATATAATATTTTATTTGTTTAAATTAATTTTATTTCACGTTGGCTGTTTACGTGGATATGAAAATTGTATTTATATAAATCCATTGTCAACGCAGTGCACGACGTTATTTGCTTCTCTCAACCTGCCTTCTTTCGTCTTAAAAGGTTTAACTTGCCAAAAATCGTCAATATCTCGTTTCTCGTCACCCTAAAAGTAAAAAAAATGCAATCATAAAAAATAACACTCGTACTAGTTAATCAATTAATTAGTAACTGTTATAGTATACACACTTCCACTTTTTCCATGTCGACAGCATCTTCTGGTGCTAAAACTATGAAAGGCGTAGACTCAAAACTAAACGCCAGTCCAAAGTATGAATACTTTTTCAATTCATATAAGAACGTTTCTTTCGAGTAAAGTTTGTCTGGGTCGCTACCTAAGTCTTTTATGTGCTTTGAAAGGGCGGAGTAATAGCAATCGAGAAGGTCATTATAGTGGGCTCGTCTTAGCTTATGGTCGGTGCATGCATATATGAAGAAACTCAAATCTAGTGTCGGACTGGCACATCTGGTCAGTTGAAAGTCGATGAGTTTGGCATCAACCGGTTCGCCAATAATATATTTGAAGAGGAAATTGTTAGTCCAGCAGTCCCCATGGCCGATGACACCGTGCGTTTTATCTCGCACCGCTTTCACCATTTCGAGAAAACGATCGGGCACTGCAAACTCTTTCACTTTGTCGGAGTAAATGGAATTGGGATACTCTTTGTCCACTGCGTCTAAAGCGATGCCGCAAATTCTTTGCCAAAAGTTTTTATACCAGTCCCAATGTTTCGGATCGTAATATACTTCATCGACGAGATTCTTAATTTTATTGAACGTTTCCGGCTCCTGATCTCTCATAGCAAACGAAAGCGCATGGTATTTAGCCAGAGACTTCAAAGAGACTTTGCAGTGAGGTACGTCTATGCCCTCTTGTCTGACAGCGCTTCCGAAATTTTCTAAAGAAGCGTCTTCTAGACAAATCACATCATTCTCACCGTCGATAAAACCGAGAAATAGTTTTGTATAATTGACAAAAGGCTGGGGAACATTTTTCTTGGATTGAAACTTAAGTAACTCAGGCAGTACTTGTTGGTAAAATGTTATTTCGTTTTTGAAAAAATCATGGCTCCGAAAAGTTAGGCGTCTGCATTTGTTTTTTGGGATGTTTTTCAATACTACTTGAACATGTTTACTAGAGCCATTTGTGATTCCGTAAATTTTTATACGCATAACTTCGCTCAGATAAGAATCGCCTTTTCCTGTTTCGCTAACATACTGGAAAAAAGTAATGAAAAAGTTAAATCTTATTGATATGTATAGAAAATAGTAATTTTATTACTTTTACTATCAAGATCTTAGAGCGATGGCAGATGGATTAATAGTAGTAGGTACTATTAATCCATCTGCCATCACAATTTGATAAATTATATATTTTTTCGTTACTCAGCATCCAATCTGTTACACTTTTATGACAAATGCATTTATATAATTAAAACAATGTATATTCTATTGCTAGAGTTATTTAGGTCAGAGCAAGTAGTTTATACCAGCGAAGAAATTGATTCATAGTCTGTTGACGGGCCGACGACAATTGGTTGTAATATTTCCTTTCCATGTTAACCGTGATCTGCCGGCTGGGTTTAACAGACCGCGATATACACAGGTTCGCAATCTGGCCATAAATCAACTTCTCTGTTAATAATTTAAGATATCAGTTAATCCACATTAATACCTCCCAATGAGTGAATGTGGTTTGTTCCTGGAACCATTCTGTCAAGGAACTGCTTAGGAACTCCTTCGTTAGCGCAGGAGACACCTGGCTCAAAGTGCTGAAGTCTTCGCTTGACATTTACCTACAATAAAATTGTTTATAAGTAGACTCGAGAATAGTTAAGATTTATTACGGTTGTACAAAAGCTACTATTGACAAAATATTATGTGCAGGATCTCTATCGGGACGGCTGCCATCGAAAGGATTTATAAGTAAATTGGTTAAGGATTATTGGATAAGGACACATAAGTAAATTGATTTTAAATGGAATTAAATGAATTGGCGTTATTACTACAATGGTTTATTTGTTCATTACTTTTATATTAATAGCACTATGATATTTTAATAAATGAAAAGTATACAGTTAAGGACTTAAAATAGTATTCTTAATATTAAGTGATAGATTGTTTGCTTGGATGTGTTTTAGATCAATGACGCCAAAAATACTGAACGGATTATTCAGTTATATCTTTACTAAAGAAAAAAGGGATATTAAAGATAATACCTCAAATTAACAAAATTTTAAAATAAAGTATTTTTAAATTCTAATTAAACACCTGTGAAATAAATAAACAGGATAAAATAGTTTACTGGGTATATATTCCATGAATAATAACATAAACAAATTTTACCGATATATTTTTACCTGCATACGAACGTGGATTGATGTCAAAAAGAACTCCAAGCTTTTGTATTACTTCTCACTAAAAAGCGCAATTTAAAAACTGAACTTTATATATATGACAATAAGGAAAATCTCCAAGTTAAAATGACAGACGTGAGGACTACCTCAAGGTGTGAAGTCGCGAATGTTAGGCTGATTGAACCAGTCAATTTATTTACGAACACAGTCATCACTTCCAGTTACGCTCCTTAAATTGGTAGCCTATCACTACGTCAAAACCTCCAACTCACCGTTTCCGCATTTCAGATCATTTGCCTATACTACATCTCTTTGATATGAGTCTTATAGTTTTAAATATTATTATTAATATAAAGCGCTTAAGTCAAAATTTATATTTTTGGAGTAAGGTTACACGTTAGGACACACCCCATAAAAAAAGGGTATATATACTAAGAAACTTGAGTGCAACATGGTCTATAGTTCGGCTATTTCAAAAATACAACACATCTGTCACTCAGTAATGTTGTCTCTCTCTGCCACTGTAGAGAAAATAGAGAAAGGCACATTTCGGGAACGTGTTCTCTGTGGGGTCGGTGTTATAAGTATTTGGTTACTTTATACATGGAGGTTAACGGCTAGTTCACTTCCAAGGTTACTGAACTTACTATAATTTTTTGTGACTGGTTTTACAGGTTTTGATGTTTTTTAGTGTAGTTTTCAATCGCTTTAGTCTAATGCGTTGCGTTATATGATCTTTTGATGGCTGTTCGCTGCAATTGCAAAATTATTGCATAGAGCCCATTATTTTGCTTTAGGACGTTATTAAAACAGGAAATTTATTTATTTTTAAAGGATTTGTAAACCACCCATAGATACAATCAGGAAAGTCGCAAAGGATTTGTGTGATCCTAAAGCACCTGCCAAACGCCGGCCTACGGTTGCGCTGAATCGAGAGGAGTGGAGAACTTTGGGAAAGGTCTTTGCTCAGCAGTGGGACAGTACAGGCTCTTAAAAAAGATTATACCTACTTAACTACATAAATGATCGCAAGGATTATATTTAAAAGTTTTGACCTTTGTTTATTTTAGCTTTTGAATTGTAGCATTTATTAATCAACGAAAGGGTCATTTTAATACCCTACCAAGAGTTTATTTTATTGAAACAAGTCAACATCTATTCTCGATATACGTTTGAGCCTCGAACACGACGGAAGAATTTGGGTTCAGGGATGAGAGAAGAAAATTTTTAAGGCCTCTTTGTACGAAATTAAACATGAATACTCGCTTACCTCTGACGTGGAACATTCCACTTCAATACGTTTACTTTGAAGGTAAGGGAAACTACGAAAATAATCGGACTTTGGATACCTTTGAAAAATAATAAAGCATTTTTTGTTTTACTTGATGCCATTTATTTTATATAGATACATCTATACAAATAAATGGAATAAAATTTATATAATTACATCTATACATACAAATGGATTCGAAGTGTTTGTAATATGGATTATTGCTACTGCAAGTCAAGTATTAATGCTGCAGTTGCGACACTAGCTTTTTCCCCTTTTATAGGTTTTTGGCGATTTATACGACACAACTGTTTTATTGTTGTAGGTACTAGGCTTGGGTGAAACGCAACTTGTAAGTCGCATCTTCGTAGTTGTGTTTTTTTGCAACATTGCATTCCATTGCAGCGCATCTTACGCACGTTTACATTATTCCCAGTAGCAATAATATAATGTAAGCCAGCTATTATTGTAACTCTATAATTGGAAATGTGCAGTGGCAACAAAGTCATCAGAGGCGAAGTTGGAGGCCACATATACAAGAGGCCAGTAATATTGCAATATCCGTGTGACACGAGCAAGACGGGCCGGGCCTATCAGAGTCTATTTATTAATCAATAGAGTGACCGCTATCAGTAAGCACCATCCGACCTGTACTATTCGATAATTGAACATGTGCGCCGTTAATGAAATTTTCTCCTCGCAGCGGACTTCGTGAAACGTACATACATAACATAATAAACCGTTCGATTTAAACGTATTTTTCGGGACGCTCGATATGTAATTGATTAAAAATTTAAACCTCCAAGTAGACTTTAATAAAATTATGCAAGTGCTACTTGTCGATGTTAATTTTTATAATTTAAACAAAATAATTTGTCTCGGACAGGAAATCTTTTGCAGCTCTTCCAATAGTTTACTTATACAAGCGATTACGAATATGCAGAGAAGTAAATTCGTCGATTAGGCATGATTTAAAATTATTTTTAAAATTCTGAACAGTCTTTTGGAGAAAACATCATCAAACATCACAACCCATTATTATTAATCTTACATTAAACCAATATATAATCATTTAATATACACGTAAAACTATACGATGTTACTGATGATGATTTGCTATCGATGCATTGTCTGATGGCAGTTTTTCTTTTTTGATATGTCAATTCTTCGGTTCCGCATATTTTTGCACCGGCGAGGGCGGGCGGGCGGCGGCGTGATTGCTAGTATTGTGGTGCAATCAACACGTCGATGGAAACCTGATTCTTATATGAGATCACGTTCTATACTTCATCTACACCATTTGATATTAAAATATCCTACTCTGCTATGTGATGTTTCAATAATAAAACATAGTGTTATAACAGGTACGCAGTTAAATGGAATTCTATTTAACGGACAGCCTTTACTTATTTTAATTAAAAAACGTTATGGTGGATGGTACATATTTATATTATATTTGAAGCTAGACTTAATTTAATAAGCCTACCTGTAAAGAACCTTTCACCATAGTTTTAAATTGCGTTTACAGTTCATAGAAAGCCGAGAGCTCTTCGGGCTAGATTAATGTGGGATATGGCCTGTCATAAATAGTCGGCGGACGAGTACGGGCGAAATAAAAATTAAGGCATAACATTTATTTTCAATAGGATTTTCATTTTGCCGGGGCATAGCATTAAAAGGTTAATCGTTCGCATAAAACATGGTACAATAAAGAACGTTTCACCATTCAGGCCGGAGTCAGACATCTCATGTTATTATAGTCGTAAACCTCGCCCTTTCCTTGCATAATGACATGACGAATGGCACTCGCGATATTTTCAGTTTTCATTCGAAGAGGTCATTACGCACCAGTGCTCCAAATTATTCTATGAGCACCTACGTATGCGGTATGCATTGATGTTGTTTTCTGATAGAAATAACTTAGAAAATACTGTAAACAATACAATAAATAATATTGGTTATAATAAGCTAGCTATATTTACTAGCTAGGAAGGGGAGTAGCGCCTTTTAAAGTTTTTTCCTTAAAAGCATCATATTTGAAGGCTTAACTGAATAGGAAAATTATTATTATCTATTGTTGTATTCCTTATAGAATCTTTATATCTATCCAATCGTTATGATAATTATTCATTAGGGGTCATATTGTTGTGTGGTTTTGACTTAAAGCTATAATTTTCTCTACGTTTAATGTGTGCATGTGTTTTTAATTTAAAAAAGTAAAACGAACATTTAAAAACAAATTCGGTCGCAGAGATAATGGAAAGCGCGAGTTTGTAATAGAGAACGTGTGGTTGGCATGTCACCGTGAAAAAGTGGAAAAGTTTGTTTCGTTTGGACGTATAAATATAGAACCAAAGTCGGCCATTTTAAAATTTTATGATTGTTTAATTCATTCAATGATAAATATTCTATGGCGTACAGGGGTTTGGGTACAATTAGCGTCGTTTTAAAGCCGAGCGACCACTAATGAAACTTTGATATTTTCAAAGACCAAATCATCGTCAAACTGACGTGAAGCAGTGTTGCGCTATGTTTCGTCCAGACCCTATTTCTATAGCCTATTTCATTAAAAAAAGACCTGCAACGCTTCAGCTGTTACAAGTGCCCTTAAGCGACGGCAGTCTCTTTCCATCAGGTGGCTCGTTTTCCTGGCTTACCACCTAATTTCATATAAAAAACAATGGGTCACCACTGCTCATATATTATTGGAAAACGAACTTTAGGCTGTGGTTCGCATGTAATGTCGATAATATGGTACTTATCATAGGGCAGATTCTAAAATAATTAAACTCCCCCGGCTCAGATTTTTGGATATAATTATTTTCAGACATGTTGAGAACGAATTGGGCGAAAAGTAACTCTTTTGGTCGGTTTCATTAAACCAACACTTATAATGTAGAATAGTATGTACTTGTCAAAAATATTTTTATTCGCATAGTTTAATTGTATTTAGATTCTATTCTGAAATCTTCAATTGCAAATATCTCAACTTTGATATAACAAAAATATATACACATATGCAATCTTTACACAGCATAATAAAAGGACATAAAACATTTTGGAGGCCGCTGAAAAAAAAATTACGACACTGGTCCAAACAAACTTACTCAAACCCCTTTTAACTGACGTGAATGGTTAAACATTTTTGTTTACTTATTGCAGGAAAACTGTATGAGTTTTGAGTTTCGTGGTTGAGAGTCTAATCAATTAAGGTCTAAGAGAGTTATTTAGTACATCATTTTCTACAAATAAATTTTATATAATCTTTTGTTACTAAAATAATAAAGCGGGCACTAGATGCACTGAATTGCATTCTAGTTAAGTCCAGCGCTGGTTATTACTGGATTGGAATAATGTAAACCTGCTATTACGTACCACATTAGGTATTTTTAAAAGTATTTTATCTTTTGAACATTTTTAACGTCTTTTAAGTCGGTAAAATGTTTAAAGAATATTTTAACTCCTGTACAACATCAATTTAAATATTAGCCGAGGTCATAATACTTTTATGCTAAAACGTGAATGAAAATGGAGTGTCTCCAATAATTTCATAAAAATAAACGAGCAAATCTTCTCGTCATCGGAGTGGGAGCAGTTCGTGCCTGGAATAAATTTCTTCAAAGGGATCGTTTTCAATTTCATGGCTCAATCTTCGGGATCTCTGCGAGAATATGTAAAGGGGCATTTGTCGGTGTCAACACAATCTAATGAATTCCTTTTGAATTATTAAAGTGTACATAAAATAATGCATCCAAAATTAGGTTATCTAGGTCTATAGAATTAAAACAAAAGACTACATAACGCTGACAACGGTGATAGACATGTAATATGGTCGCAATCACATTAGACGAGAAGCTTTCCATTCCTTTTTTAAATTTTAGATTTTTTTCACTTAAGTTTGGTGTTTTACATTTTCAAATAAAATGATTTATTTAAAATCCATCTTACCTTAAAGCTATTTTTTTTAATTTTACATCTGTAATTGGAAACTTTATATACGATTTTATATTATAATTGTTAAAATTTAACAGTATTTTCTTCATAAGCCAAACTGAGAAAGGTCCGCCGACACAGGCGTTTGCAGGCTCCTGAAATCTTAATTACTGCCAGCGGCTAAATGCAATATGAATCGTTACTTCGCTAGTTAACCCGTTTAACGCTTTCATAATTATTTCACCCAAGGATTTCACGTATAAATACATACCACGTTACGTGCAATTAATAAAAGTGGGGACCATTAAACTCATTTAATGTTCGACTTGAGTTGGCGGTTAGTAAGGTCGGTTGAGAAGGACCAACTTACGACTACTTCAAAGTTTGGACATGCAGTTAAGTACGTAGGTTTCATTAAGTTATAACAATACTAACTCGTGTGAGAATATTGAACTTGCTGCCTTTTTATGATATTTTAGGGAGCAAGCGAACACACGGGTTACCTGATGGAAAGCAACAGCCGTCGCCCATGGACACTTGAGACATCCATAGAGTAGCAAATGCGTTGCCGGCCTTTATGAGGGAATAGGGAATGGAAATAAGTCTACGGGAGTAGGGCAGTTGGGCCACCGGTAAACTCACTTTTTTTCACGCCAGTTTTCTGTGCGGCCGTGGTATCACTTCGGTCGAGCCGGCCCATTCGCGCCGAAGCATGGCCGTTGATTTTGATGAATTTATAATTCGTAAAACATTATCAGTATCCATTTATAGTATCAGATTTTAAAGAGCAATTTACAACATAACCGCCTTTCGTTGAACTTTGAAGAAGATAAAATATACTGGTATAAAACGTACCAAAACATTTCGAGTATTTTCGTATAGTTTTAAATCGAAATACGTCAATCTACTTTTCGTTTCAGTTTGTAGTATTGTGAATTGTTTTAGCAGTACATTTCACCATACTAACTGTAATAACGTTTGTTCAAGAAATTCAAACGTGAAACTATTACGACGCGTCTTCCGGAGTTAGGGAATTGCGAATTCCACTTTTCCTTGTGCTCTGTTTTGATACCAACTTATTATTTCCACTGCAAGTTTTTTTTCAACACACAACGTTTGTCAGATCTGTAGACGTGCTAACAGTAATCAAAAATAATATGAACGTAATTTCAAAGGGGCAACAAATCAGTTACGTTTATGTGTTATGATAAAATATGGTTATTAGGAGAGTGATCTCATTAAAAATCTCGTCTTGGTCATGCGTCCCGGTGGGTTACTAGTGTAAAGAAGCTGAAAGTACTCTTGTGTACCGTAATCAAACATTTTAAGGTCTATATATTATAAGACTGCGAAACCGGCGCCTGGCTTTAGCAAAACCCGAGTGGGTGGCAGCGGGTTTTATTAACACGTGACCCCACGGCATAGGTACGTTATATTATGAATTAGAATAGATCAAGATTTACCTCCTATTATTTAGCTAATCTTTCTGTAGTTTAATTTTGTTTAGTATTACACTACTACAATATTATAATATTCTAGGTTTTTATTATTTAGATACAAATTTGTATATCTTACCGAAGGTGGAAATGTAATGGCACCAATAGTATTTAGTTTAACATGTAATTACTTACTTGTCACGAATAAATCTATTCTATTATATTCTAAAAGTAGCGTAGTTTTCTTCATAGAATAAGCTACTAAAATCGGCCCAAGCTACACTTTTTATTTTAGCTGCAGAACGCACCAACCGATTTCCACCGTTTTGGTTTCGTTGGAAAGGTCTTGGGCTACGTGAGGTTTGCACCAAAAAAAAAACAGAAAAATTTCAAGAGAAAAGTTACCATGTGGACGGAGTCGCGGGCAACAGCTAGTCTATTATCTGTCTATACATATAATCTATACATACAATAAAACAGTAAAATTGGAGTGTCTGTACATTTAATATTTTTAAAAAATAATCAATGTGGGGGTGCTAATAAACAGTAGTAGAGTGCATATTGACAGAAAAAAAAGTTGTCTGTTTGTCTATTTGTACGCGCTAATCTCAGGAACTACTAGATGGATTTGAATAAATCTTTTTTGTTTCATAGCTATTAGATCTGGGCAACATATTGAATACTTTTTTATCCCGAGAAATTGTACGGTTCCCGCGTGACATACAAATTTAATAAAAATAAGTCGGGTTTTCTTTTCTCACTTTGGCTACTAACTTCTAGGGGTTTGATAACCCGCGGTCAAACATAAAAAAAACATATTTTTTTTATAATATATACCAGTACAGTCAAATCCTCTCCTTTTTGAAAACCTACCTCCATGCCTGTAGTCTTTGTAAGCGTAATCTTTGAATTCTAACGTTTATGCGGCATATTTATACCATGAATCAGTTCAAGCTCTCATACCCCAGGTATGTGACTGTCACAGTGACTAGATAAAAGCCCCTGATGAAGCCGTGTTCGACATTACAGCACCGAAATGAGGTAAGATTGGGACCCTTCTGATTACACAATGTTGGCTTTCATCCCTTGTGCAAGTCGCGCTCCGGAAATCTTTTGTGATTCGGAGTTCGGTTATTGTGCCGGCATACCATATCTCGAAGGTGACGCGGCTAAAATTTTGACAAGCGCGGACCGCGGGAAAACTCAATCATAAATTCGGTTAACCGAAATGTTGATTGGGTTGGCACCGGCCACTGGACATGGCGGGAAATATTAATGAGACAGTTTTAGGGTTCCAGGCGTTACTGTCTTTGTAATTATACTCTAGTTTCCAAAAAAGTTACTAGTGGACAGAAGTTACAATATCACTGATCAATCTCGGTGTTCGTTTCACATAGGTATCTTTTATAAATTGTTTGTTGAAGTGTTAAGTTATGTCACAAATTCAAAAAATAAATAAAATAAACTGAAAAAAGAAACGTCTATTTGGACGATTTATCATGAAGTCGATGTAAGAACCCTTCAGAGCATCATGA
This sequence comes from Cyclargus thomasi, assembly GCA_026546445.1. Lineage (NCBI taxonomy): Eukaryota > Metazoa > Arthropoda > Insecta > Lepidoptera > Lycaenidae > Cyclargus > Cyclargus thomasi. Next base: position 23,570 of record JAOTAV010069519.1, on the reverse strand, counting down.
TGTTAATAAAAAGAAGATCGTAGGCTGCGGGATTTGTTCGAGTACGTTGAATCTCGCCCGGCGTGTTTCAGTTTTGATAAGAGCGTAAGGGTGTAAAATAAAAGTTCACATCGCGGGGAAAATGTCGGGAATAATATTTGGGATCCGTTTTATTTGACTGCAGACCCTCGGCGAATGGAGACAGAGATTTCCCGAGATAGCCCTATCAAACATTTATAGAGTACCTCTATAAAAGGACAACACTTAAGAACACTTTCAATAAGTGTCCGACATTATAGAGCCCCATCTGTACACTATTGTGACGTGTTTTACTTTCAATTTATACTAGATGTTTTTAAATGTTTTGTAACTTATATTATGATTCTATTTCAGAGCTCAAAAAGTTTCCTGAGATCGTTAGTAAAACAACATAAGTCTTTTAAGTTTTACTGTATATAAAATTTAAAAATTGCATTTTTATGTACCATCGAATGAATTGATTCGCAGCGACCCGATAGATCTACCTTTTAATTGTTCGGTATAAAATCAACGTTAGTCGAGATCCGTTGACTGAGTTTAATATAACCATAGACCAATTAACGATATAACGCTGCTAAATTACATAAGTCCCCCATCAGACTATAAATGAACTCTCCTGATCGTAAATTGCTTATGAGTGAAAAAATGAGATGATAATTATTAAGCTACTCAATCTTTATAATATCATATATCAAATATTTTTATATTTATATCAATTGCCACATATTTTCAACAACTGCTGACTGCTGCTGATGATATGATGAAAGCGCAAAGAAAACTCATCACAAGAAGCTCAAAGCAGATCGCGCGGATATTTAATATTTAATGTGCAAAAACACTTTCTTTATCACATCGTTCATACAATATTTATAGATTGTACAAAAGATCACAAAGAAATTCCATTTTGGGGCAAATGCGCAAATAGTTCGACGTTTGAATTTCCCCTGTGTAAATAGTACGTGAGTGTTGCAGGCGAAACATTTCGCATTACGGCCGCCTGCGTTCGCTTTTGATGGCGCTTGTCGCTCTGTTATTGGAAGTGCGCACTAAATTACAACAATCATTGTTTTAGCCGCAGATGGAGACTCGGAAAAATTCCACGGTATTATGTGAATCATTTGCGATTTTGTGTATAATGTACTATTAATTTACACCGCCTATATAGTAGAAGCACAACGGACAGAATGACAGTGATCGACTTAGAAGAGTTTTCAAAATAATAGGTTTCACGTATTCCTGAAAGCCTAAAGCACGGAGCTAACAGCTTTACTAAGGCTTAGAAGTAATCAAGGTCGCTAATTTTCAACTTTGTTTGAAGTCGGCATACTCTCCGTTATGTCTAATGTGGTTGAAGACTGTACACACAAAAGGTGTTTCATATTTGACACTTGTAAAATATTTACGACTAAGCCGTTGCAATATAATATCGCAGACGGTAGAATATCCTAAGGACGTCACCTCTGAAAGTGTCCGGCCACGTCGGCGACGCGGGCGGTGCGCCGGCCGAGTGTACATTATGTAGATGAGGCACAGGTGCCGGTTATGTGAGAGCACCGTCTACAAAAACTTCGCTGAACGAAACGATCTTTACTATTTCTATTTTATAATTTTCTTATACTTACATAATAATAATATAAATTGAAAATTTTGTTTGTTTGTCTTATCTTCATGTTCAAATGTAGCAACCAATCGACTTAATTTTCTAGGGTTCCGTACCCTAGGGGTAAAAACGGGAACCTATTATGATGTCTTCGATGTCTGTCCGTCCGTCTGTCTGTCTGTTCGTCTGTCAGTCTCCAGGTAGTATCTTCAATAGAGAGTTGAAATTTACAGATGATGTATTTGTGTTGCCGCTACAACAACGAATATTAAAATCAAAATAAATTAATTAAATAATATAAAAAAAAATATACAAGAAACGTTTTTTTTTGTTATTTTTAGCTCGATATCAATAATGGCTACAAGCAAGCGCTTAAAATTGTCACTAAATACTAAGTTGTACTAATACTTTATTAATCAGTAATAAAATTTAAACAAAATTAAGGTGGTCTCTCATACAAACAATACAATTTTTTCCTATCTCTGCTCTAACATGGTACGGAACCTTACGTGCGCGAGTCCAACTGGCACTTGGCCGGTTTTCCTTAGTATAAATTTAGTTAAAAGGATGGAGAGCAATACTTTTGGTCTTGAGAAAAAAAAAACATATTCCCAAAATAAATATTAGTTTTTTTTTAAATTCCAATATCATGCGAGCGAAGCGGGAAAAAGCTGATATGTCTTCAATTTTATTTTTCGTGCATACGAGTATACGGAATAGAAACGTTTTTAAATCGTGACATGAGAGTATATTTGAACGATGACATGAGTAACATTTTTCGCGGTATCTTAAAATATAAATTTTGAAATTATCGTATGCGTAGAGGGTAAATATTACCATAAATATTGTTTTGAAATCATAGTGTAGTGAATATTAATGAATATAATTTGAGGATAACGTCGATAAGGGCGTTATCATGAAACGAATGTGTTATGAGTGTCAGTGAACCCTTAAGAGCCAAGCCCTTTTAGTGCGTTGCGTTGTCGCTTCGATCAACACAATGCCATACTTGCGTTTTGTCGACCCACGATATCTAAGGGCCGATTTACACTTAATTTAGTTAAGTTGCGAGTTTGAACGGCAAAATCGAGTTAAGTTGTAAGTTGTTAATTAAGTTGGCTTAAATAGAACGCGAGCCTATTTTTTGGCGAGTTAAGTGCGAAGTACTAACCCTCTCGCGTCTCCCGCACCCCACCAACTTAACTCACCAGCGTATAGACGTTTGAGTTTAATCAGTTCATATTATCATATTTAATTTATCAAAAAATTTAATACAATAGGTATTTAGTTAAGAAAATATTAAATGTAATTAGTTTGTAGGCAGTAATTGAGCGATTTATGGAGATTTATCTTGTCATCAAACCAGCAACTTATGATAACTTAACTCGCCTACGTTTGAACGTCACTTAATACTTACTACTTAATTTTCAGCTAACCGTTTTGTTAACTCGTTACTGTACTTAATAAAATGTAACCCGGGCCTTAGAGGCTCTCCGACTGGGCAGCTCATAACCCTCTATTGTCCGTCGTTCCGTTGAAACGTCGCATGCGACGAAGAAAAATATATAAAAAACGCAGCGACGACTCGAAGCAACGCAGCGCAACGCAACGCGTCAAAGGGGACTGGCTCCTTGCGGGAGCTCTACCTCGGGTGCTTCTACTATTCGCATACGGCGCGGTTTACCTGCGGCGGGCTGCGAGTGACGTGTGTTTTATCCCATTAATTAGATACACAATTTAAAGGATAATTACGTGTAAAATATACACATAATAAATGGGAACGTTTTCCAGTGCACGGTGACAAATATCTCTATTATAAACACGTGTTACAATAAGTAATATAAAATTTATTAAGCTAAATGCTCCACACTTTATCACTGTTTACTGCGAAAGTATAATATTAATGTTCGATACCAGATCGCAGAGTTAGCGCCGGTAAATATAAATTGAATTAGTTATTTTGTGGACAAACAATAGCATATCTCAGATGTACGTTGATTGTTGATATTTAGTTTTTTACTATCTCTATGTAAATCAACATAATCTAATTACTACAATTAGCAGAATAGTAAAAGATTTGGAATGTGGTGACCTGACTCTAATGACCTCTATAGGTCTACTCAAATTAAAAATAGTTATAGCACTATATTTGATTTTTGATTGATTGATATTTCCTATATCCTATAGGAGCTTTTAATTGGAATAAAAAGTATTTTAAATTCTAAGTCAGCTAATACTCTAACTGTATATTGAAACCTTAAATGTTTTAATTATGATAGTGTTGTTACAACAACATCAACTTATTCGTTACGTAGAGGTACTTACTGTTTAGACCTACTTAAATAACGATTCGATTAATTTGGATTCATGATAAATTTCTTCCTCAATTTTGTATTTTGTCATCTCTTTGATGTAACGAATGGCACAGGAGTGTAAGTTTAATTTTTATTTCCCTTTCTCACCTGGTGCTTAATTATAATGAGGGGGCGATAATCCCGCGCGAATGAACAGAAAATGACACGCGAATTACGTTATTCTTTTGTTATTTTTTTGCTTTGGATTTTTTTTGGTATTTTTTGTACTACGATTAAGAAATATTTTTTAGACCTTAATCTTAATATTAATAAAATAATTATCTATTATGGTTGCAATACCAAGTATTCAAAGGCTAAAAGAAAAGTTGAGGTAAGACCAAAAAAAACCTATATCGTTTGAGTAAATGTTTCCTTCGCTTACAAAACCAAAAACAATTTCCACGGAAGTTCCTTGCTCGTTTTCTTAATTCAGTGTTTTAACAATGTAAAATTCACAATAAGTTAGGGGAATTTTATTTGACGTGGACGTGAAGGTGGTGCGACACAGGTGGGACTCCCTGATGAAGATTAATGCTGTTTCGGAATTATTTCACAAACTTGCTTAATATTGATTTGAATTTGAACAATTCTTATGAGTAATGATGAAAAAAAAAAGAAATTCGTTGTAAAAATGTAATTTACAAGCCAACAGATCGACTAAATGAATTTCAGGCATCCAAAAATATTTTTGTTAAGGGAAGGGCAGAAAACAATAAGCGAAATACGTTTATCGTCCCTAGGAAACTAACATAAGCATTTGAATAAAAGCGTGTCTGGAGGCTTGTAAAAGTTTTCATGCGTAAAATAAGTGAATTCGAGCAAAATTGGCATTTAAATATTACGAACAAAATGTACGTCGGAACTATAATAGAGTTTTTCATTATTTCTTAACGTTACATAGTATGTATCAATTACGCCTAACAAGCCATAATAGATATTACTTTACCATAAAAGATAACACAAGTTTTCAATAGTAAAATATTACTGGGTGTCTCAAAGTATTAGCTCTTTAGGGTCTGAATGTGCTAGAGCTATTGATACAGCAAGGTCCTTTCTCTGACACTTATTTGCGGAGACATCACAGACGAAGACTGATGACTTTACATATTTTAAAATATAATTTGGTAAGAAGTAATTGTATTGCATATTTTTATTCTCCTGTATTCAGTGTTTTTTTAATCAATCTTTATTAGTGCAATATTATAGATTTATAGTATGTAACTGAAATTAAATGATGTCAATGTAACAACCGAGTTAAATCTAAAAACATGGTAATTACATATTATTGTTACACAATTTTGTTCAAATATTAAATTATGATGGAAAGCAACTAGCACCGCTCGTCGACACTCACAAGTAAGTAGCTGGCCTGCAAGGCCGGCAATTTCGGCAACAGTGAATTCGTTTTTAATCGACTTCTAAAAACGAGGAGGTTCTACGTTCGTATATATATATATATATATTCAAATATCTTTCTTTGTTGTATTAGGTATGATTTGCATTTGGTACCATTTTCACAAAGGGGTGACATGATGGAATACATGGGTAATTGAGAACTCGTGCTTCCACATAGATAGAAGCTTAGAAGATTCGGCGTTGTTATAAGAACTGAAAACAAATGCTATTAAGGAAATTATGATATCATCATCATCATATTATGTATGATCACGTTATGACACTAGAACATCTCAAAATGTATAATATAAGCTATGGCGATTTGGCTTTATGAGAAGAATACTGAGCAATGCTACCAAAAGGCAGAACTTCGTACCAAGGTATACCATAGTTTCGACAGTACTGAGAGAACTTTGGGTGTTTCGACGTTATTTTAAGAATGCAACGCATAGTAGCCTGTAGCACTATGTAAGTTACATTCATCATCATCACTACAATTACACCATTATTTTGTGGATTTCTGCGATTTCAGAAGTATATTATGCAAACTAAGTTTCGTCTCGTATATTATGTCTGCTAATTATTTTTTCTCTGGCCAGTCGTGTCAGTCATCTATCCCACTAGGTTATGAGAGTAAATCCAGAGAGAGTGCTCGTGTGTACGCGTACACACTTGGGCACTATAAAATTGCTGCTGCGTAACTGGTTTCTTTGAAATCAGTCACCGTCAACGAAACCTGTGTGGGAGTTATTGTTATTATTATTTATTATGACAAGTTCACTAGATACCTACAAAAATAAAGTTTTTATTTCTAACGAAAAATGGAAAACCAACTTTCCAGGAAAAAACAATAAAATTTCCGACTTCAAAATTATGAAGATTGTGTCCAGAAATTGTTGAGGTTTAGCCAATTTTGAAAAAACTCCTATTTTAATACTTTAATGTCATTAGTTTTTTAAAATATAAAAAGACTAGTTGATGCCCGCAACCTGTACATATTTCTGGAATAAAAAGTATCCAATGAGCCTCGGGCTCAAAATATCGACGCTGGAAAAGCAAACCTTGCTTAAGCGCCAAATACGGGAATATAAGTTTATAATATCTCCATTTTTAATTTTAGCAAAATTTATTCAGCTTAATTTTAGCAAAATTTATTCAGTTTGAGACTGAACAGGTAACAGACAGACACATATTCGCATTTATAATATTAGTATGAATTATCACAAAAAATATTTTTATGAATATAATACTACTATCTAGTATTTTTATTCCAAATTATATCGTAAGAAAATCCCTTTGTTTTGATTGCTTTACACTCTAACCCTTTGAATGAACAGCAAATATAGTATGGGTGTAAAGCGCTTATACTCGTATATACTCCTCAAGAAACAGCTAAGGGACACTGCTAACAGATTTGTCAAACAGAAATCAAAAGTGTACAAATATTTGTCAGCTGATTGTCTCTACGTGAAGGCAGAGACATAACTCGTAGGTTGTAAGTCGCAACTTAACTTAGGAGTAACAGATATAGCTGTATATTGGACAAAAATACGTAAGTTGCACAGATTTTCAAACAAAATTTGACATTTTATGTAAAGTTCTGTTTATCTAAATTTCCCTCCACAGACTAGTAAACCAAGTTCCCTACCAAGTTATTAAGCACATTATGGTTCATTTAAATGAAACAAAACTTAAGTCGAATAAAGATGCGTTTACAGGATTCAGCCTCTGGAATTAGGGGCCAGTGGGTAGTAATGAGAGTGGCGAGCGCGGTTGCGGTGAACGGTTACGCGGCAACCGACAGGATTAATTACTTACCCGATAAAAAACGTCCTGCTACGACGATTGTGCGATATGCAGGAAAAACGCAAGATGTTATTAATTCAAAGTCAGTTGTTTTAAACAAAAGTGGTAAGGTGTTGAATAGGTTTAAAATAAAACAGCTCATTTCAGTAGCCGAAAAGTAACTACCACAGTAAAGTTTGATATATTTGACTACTATATTTATTTTTCCAGTAAATTTATTATTATTCATTCTGTATTTCATGTGTCATTGATAATTCATCACGTAAAAACATTTTGTTTAAAAACAAAACAAACTGAAGTGGCAACAACTTTCAGCATACTAGTTAACAAGCGCTAGAGATATCTGTGAGTTTAAAACGATACTTTTTTTTATAGACATGTCGCATGGTTTTGTTCCTTGTTTAACTATTAAATATTAATAACATAGCGGAGATAGCAAACTTATTGCACTTCTATAAAGTTTTTTTGATTATTCGTGTACCAATAAAATATTTTCCCGAGCAGTGTCGGTGTGTGAGCGCTCAACACAGCCTCTGGCATTCAAATATTTTTTTATCGAATGTACGACCAACTGAAAAGAATGTTTTGTGTTGTCATACCGTAAAGCTGAAACGGCTCAGACAAAAATCAATCGGATTTCATCGCAGAGCAGCGTAATAAAACAGTAAATTCTTTACAACTTTTTTATTTGATTTAAAATAGTATTAAGTTTAATATAAATATTGCTATAATAAAATTCAATCACTCTGCTACTATCACAAAATATTTTGGTGCATTGTGCCGTAGAACTTCGTTGTACTAATGATAATAATTACTATATTATTATGATATTTAGGCAAACCGCCTGATGGTTGAAGCTCTAAATTTGAATATAGAATGTAGGTGGTAAAATGTAGGTGGTATACATATAACCTGTACGACTTAAATAGGGATATGTCCTTGACAAAGTCATTTTGGAAAAATAAAAAATAGCATAACAAAATGTCCAAAAACTGTAACAGAAAACTAGCCAATTCTGACCGATACACGCATCGATATTTTAGCTAGTTTCGGTTGCTGTTTTGGACATTTTGTTACGTTTTTACACTAAAATGACTTTCGAGGTTAAGTTGCACAGGTAATAGTTTTCGATAAAGTACCAACGATTGTGGGGTTAGCCTTAACGATCGCTTGGCAAGGACAGAATGGGCGTGATGTACCAACATGCTACAAGCTACCAAGCTATTAGATATCGGAATATCGAATAAATAAATTCATAGCCAGTTGACGGACCTACGTCAATTATTCGGATTATGTAAATTGGTCGCGTTATGTCAAACCCAGCCGACGGATAACGATGGACATTGATATATTCCGACCAAATGACGAGGGTTCGTCAACTGGCTCTCTTTTAATTTCCCCCATGGTACAAAATATACGTCAGTTGCCACCTCCAGTTTGCCCAGCGATTTTATAGTTGCGTGTGACCTGCGTCTGGAATGTTCTATCATCGACAGAGCTCTGTGTCGTTGTCTTGCATGGCACAGAGTGCGTCAGGCGCTGCCAGGAACAGTTTACCGGAGGCGCACGCGCAGATCTGGTACACCTTCTTTCCTCTGATATTCTTCTGAGGCTTATCCACTGTGGTTGCCTCTTTGAGGTTGCTTATAATGATATTTGGAGCGTCAATTTTGATCTGAAACAATTTTGTCATGCTAGTGTAAATATCAGGTTTAAATGTACAATTAGGAAAGCTGAAACAGAGCCAGATTGCGTATCTAAGTAAATTGGTCGCATTTTGCCAAACCTAGCCTGATGACTGATAACGACTTAATGGAATTGACATAAACCAATTGACGTAGGTCTGTCAACTAGCTCTCTTCCAATTCCAGTGGTGGTACTTTTGTTAGTAAACATAAAGCCAAGTATTTTTTAAATGTAACTTTCTGTGAAATAGTTGAATTATTTATTAATTATTTCCCATTACTTGCGGAATAATATTTAGCCACATTATTTCTGTTTGCAAAATAAAAAAAAATGCTGAAGGACGCCATGCCCAACTTTTTAGATAAACTTAAATAATCTTGATTCTGCTTATGAAGTTACATAATACTAAAGCAACGTTTCACATACACACTTATAAGTTTGCCCCAATTTGATTTAACGTGTAACTGTAAACTGAGCGGTCTTTGTGTTAGCACTCCGCGTGGCGTGGCGGTAATGTAAGCGTTTGCTGTTATATAACATAATGTGCTTACAGCCCCAACAACGGAATCCAGCTTGATGTTATTATGCGACGCAATGTCGATGTTCCCAGCTCGGCTTTCAAAGTATATCGACTGCGGTGCTCTCAAATCTAGTCTTCTAGTTAATGATTCCAATCTGCAATAAATACAACGATTAGATATAGTTTTTATGACGGTTAGTAAGATTTGCTAAAGTTATCTGAAACGGCAGGACTAATACGTTTGCTTATCAAAAATCGACAAAATCATTTTATTTTAAATCCAAAGCTTGACATGACTTTCAATGTCATATCACCTAATAAACCTCTCTACGTATATCAGATTCACAATAATATAAATAGTTACGAATTCTTACCAGTGACGATAATTAATTCGCCAATCGTTTTTTGTAGGTTTGATAAAAATGTTTTTGCAGAAAATAATTCTAATTAAGAATACTACTGTTAAAACATTTAAACAGAGTAGAAGTAACGTATATTATAAAAAAATATATCGATATCTTACTGCAAATCAGAACCGGGCGGTGCGCGTAGGAGCGGCGCTTGTAGCGAGTTCCGTACGTTGACGCCGCCCGCTCCGTCTACCGCTAGCGCGTCTGCGTACACTCGCACCTCGTCGCTCGCCGCTTGGAACACGCGCCTGCCCGCCGTGTCGCGGACCTCGAACGTCCGTCCGCTGCATTCTATAGCGTCCCTCCCTGGAATTGAACATAAAAAATTCAAGATCAGTTTGCATGTAAAAAATAATCGTATAACTACAAAAAAGCGTAGTACGTCTGTCGTCATGAATAATAGCCGATGAAAAAATTGCCATTTATTTAGACTATATGCGTTTTAACGATGTTACTAAATAATCTATGAGTATTGAAAATATCTGAATTACATTTTTTATTATTTCAACTATAAAATTTATTAATAAAACACAACATGGAAAAACAACACTACACTTTTTTATGAGATTTAGGGAGCAAGCGAGCAGTCGGGTTACCTGCTGTCAAAGCAACTGCCGTCGCTCATGGACACTCGTAACAGGCGAAGGGTCGCAAGTGCGTTGCAGGCCTTTATGAGGGAATAAAGAATGGGAATAGGGATAGGGGGATTAGGGAATTTGGGCTACCGGTAAACTCACTCACTGAACGAAACAACGCCGTTTCACGCCAGTTTTCTGTAAAGTCGCGGTATCACTCCGGTCGAGCCGGTCTATTCGTGCTGAAGCATGGCTTTCCCGGGGCAAAATGCTCATCCCACCCTACTTATTTGTAACAAAAGTTTTTTTTTGGGGTACACAAATACAAATTAGATTAAGGGCCTGTTTCACCGCTTACAGCTAGTCTATTTATTTTACAGATACAACTTTATTTGACAGACTTTGTATTGAGAATCTGTCAAAAAAAGTTGTGGATAGCCTAACAGAAACTTTAACCGTAATCGGTGAAACAGGCCCTTAAGGTAAAATAGTTTTATATTTTAACTTACTGATGAGGAGTTTAGCGTGATCGCCATGTTCAGGGTCTTCGACGAGCACGGTGAAGTTGCGGTGAGCGTGCATGGTAATGGGCAGAGCGGGCGGCGAGGCGATGGCGGACGCGACTAGACGGTTCTCCACCCACGCCTGTCCCGACAGCCGTATGCCCTGTTTTATTATCGTCACGGGCCCAATTCCATCCTGAAAACCGTTAACGATGCTACAACTTTAATTTGATTATTACGAAAATTACGCTTGTTTTAGGCGAATAGCTAAAACCATTCAATATTACAAAATACAAACTTAAAATAAAAGTATTAAAACTAAAACTGTATTCCGGGTTTTTATCACTGACTATAAATCTTCACGCAATTTGTTGAATAAACTATATCATAATTATTAACAATTTCGCCTGGCGTTATATTTTTTAAATGGAATTCGTGTTTATTTTATAGAAAACAAGCTGTTGCTCGCGATTCGTCCGCAATAAACTTTTTTAAGTCTTATATGAGAAATTAATTGAGCAGACTACAATGAGTAATCGTCAAGCGCCATTATAGTGCATGCCACGTAGCAGAGATGGCGCTGTAGGTGAAAAATTATTTTCCCTCTTTTCCAGCATTTCTCCTAAAATTTTTCTGGAATTTTCTTTGCTATAAACCTTACGAAGCCCGAAACCTTTCTAACGAATGCAAAACTGTCGAAATCGGTTCGTGCGTTCTGGAAGAAGTTTTTTACGAAGGAAAACCTGACTTATTTTATATAATAGACAAACAACAACAATTATTACAAATAGCTTTTTATATTTTGTTTTACATATAAAAATGACTTACTCTTGTTAGTCGTAACGTACTTATAATCCAAAGTGTCAACGCTATATTTAAGAATACTAATATCATGAGAAACACCAGTATGCAGTAGAGGGTATTTCTCCTCCAACCCCTGGTGACCCACGGTGGTAGACAGGTGTTTGCAATAGAAGGGGGTGCAGCAGGGGTCTCTTCTGTGGGAGTGCAGCCCCAACCGTGCACTTTGTTCATGGCCGTGTCTTCCACTTTCATTTTTGTGTCTAATTTTCTTTAGAAATACTGAAACAAATGTTTGATTGTACGAAACGAGTAGGATATGTATGTACGTAATTTAACCTATTCTGATAAATTTATAATATGATTTTCTATAACCCGGATAAATAATATTCATACAGAAAAAGCTTTTTAACCAGAGCTTGAGCTTTAAAATAGTGAATCCGTTTTATAATGAAGCTTAAAACAAAACAAAACCGTTCTCATAAATAATGATCGCATTATTTGTTGCCTGGCGAAAACGTACAAAAGTTTTTATTTCCCGGTGTTCATGTTAATTTAAGTCCAGCAAAAATTGTGGAGCTTGTTTAAGGCTGACTAGACCACAAATAGTAACTTATGCAAAATCGATAGCCCGAGCGCTGAAACCGTGAACCTGTAGTGTCTGGAGATTCGGCCGCGCCAGCATAAACACAACGTATTTGCTGAAATATCTACATTTTGTATGCAGCTGACAAATGCTAAGTACCACTTGATTTAAATGGTATCGGGAAATATGCAGGTGAAATCTTTGGTGGATTATTTTGGTATTTTATTGTTAATACCCGTAATCTCTATTATTGTATTGTGTAACATATACAATGTTATGTATATTTATTATATAAATTACATCGTTTTTATATCAAAATCCGTTTAGTAATTATTGTATGAAAAAGTATGAACTAAGGGCGATAAATATTCATGAAATTGTTGTATTTTATTAATGTCTGTTTGGCCTGAAAATCGCGGTACTCTTTATAGCGTGAAAGCGTTTACGTACGACGAGAAAACAAGCCAGTTTACTGTTCATACGTCTTATGACGTGTCTCAAGAGCTGTACTCTCCTTTTCCTTCGCTTTTCCAAGCGGAGGATAAATGACTAATACGACCGTCGCGAATTTCGCCGCAGGAACGACTTTTTGCATAGGAATGCTTTTTGCATGTGTAGGAAACCTGAGTTGAACGCTTTCCTTCTTTTGCTTCAATCAAAAGGCTTTTAATAAATCATTAATAAAAAACTACAGGTATGTAATGGACTTTACCTTGATTATTCAAATAAATGAGCACAAAACTTTTTTCAGTTCTTTTCTAAATGAAAAAGAAATCTCAGCACTCGCTTTGGTATGCACAGCACACGTGAGAGTCGTTTCAGCGGAGCATTTAGGCGGTGAGTTTAATGAGATTCTATTTAACAGAAGCGGAAAAGTGCAAGAACAAACTCACATACAACCTCAAGTCTTGTCACACAAAAACAAAGAATCAACAATCGGATGGAGCACTAATGAACAGATGCGAACCCCGACTAATGAGTAACACGGACTTTTCGAAAAACGCCCCTTAAATAGTCTGAGTGCCGTTAATAATGCCGTAGCAGTCCAAGAACTCTTTACCTGTACCATTTGAAAACTTGGAGTTTCGTAGTTCATTCGCTAACTAGACGATAATAATCGCATTTGTTCTTTGCTTTTAATTAAAGTAGAAATTAGGGCAATACAATGCAGGTCAACGATATTTTTTAATTCCATTTTTAAATTGAGGTTTTGATTTTCCTGTTTCGGAATAAGCTCGGTAAAGAAATGCAAAATATTAATTATTGAGAACGCTAAGTAAGTGTCGACGTCTCTAACCCGCCAAACTAAACCGTGGGTCTCCGAGATTTCCAGTTATGATCAAAGTTTTAATTATTTTTTAATTGGGATACGCGTAATTATATCCTACAGTATAAATTGAATTAAATAGAAGTCAGCAGAACAACCCTGACCTTCGCTTGGAAGTGGAGCACCGTGACAACTGTCATGACGCGAGTAAAATGTACTTCAAAATATGAATTTCATATAGCCAGCAATATTTTTTATACCACGCAATGTCAATTCATTTTTTATTTTAGATCTCTCTGTGAAACAGTGATGAATGCTTTGTGCTTTATTGAGATGCATTATATTTTAACTTTTATTTTTATGTTTACAGTGCAGGTTTTATTTTATATTATGAAATATCCGAGTTGTTTAGAAATCAGGAATTTGTCGCTAAATTGTAGAGATTTCACTGGGTGCAAAGACAAGCTTTCTTCTACTTACAAAACTGAGCCTCTTATATATGACACCTTGGTTGCTCACAATTCGCGGGTTTGAATCCCGCCGACGGAACAGAAAGTGTGTATAATATAATAAAATCTTAAATATGTGTATAGTATTAAAGTTTTAAATATATTTCCGTTGTGTGGTACCCGTAACACAAGTCCGTCAGTACTATTTTTTTAAATAAAATATGGGTGCAAACGAGCAAACGGTTTGCCTGATGAAAAGCAACTATCGCCGGTTGGACGTCATGGACACTAGCAACATCAGAAGTTTTCAACAGTTTCAAGTGCGTTGCCGGCGTTTTAAGGGGGGATACACTCTCTTCTTGAAGGTCTACTAGGGGGCCAGACTGACGTGGTGTTAATCGTCCATAGATATTATTATTATTATTATTATACATATTAACTACTACAATATAGCAACATTTGACATCATACGATATAGATGCCAAGACGGTGTACGTGTAACGTAGTACGTATGTTGTAGGCTACTATTACTAGACTCTACGTTAGGTAGACCGTATTTGTTCATAACAATAACGTTAGGAACAAATAGATAGATATACAAACAATAGGTAAACAGATATTATATTTTATAACGTTACAATTATAATATGAAATTAAAATATTTTTTACGTTTTTATTATATAAAAAACGAATAAAAAATATAAAGCTGTATTTTAGCCTTCTTAATGTTTTATTTTCGGATTGCTTCTACTTTTATCGTTATGTTATATTGCTAGGTGACCCGACAGATGCTGTCCTGACTTAAATATAACTTGGGTAGGTCAGCGTCTGTCGGGAAACTGAGATGTAACCTATCCTACGTTTTAAGTTGCATCAAATTTGCACATTGTGCCAATGAAATTCTATATTGGTTTAGGATTCTGTCGCGCACATACAACGTGACACGTAGTTTTATTACGCTAATAATAAAGAGAAAATATTGGTATTTTTGTACGTTTGACTGTGAGAAATAAAAATTCTTTTACCGTTAGATTGTTATATTATCATAGAACAACATTGGCTGTAAAAATATCTAGAAAATCAGAAAGTCTGCCAAATGCTAGTTGGATTCACGTACGAAGGGTTCCGTATACAAGAAGGGTATTTATAAGGGTATTTAAAAGGGTATTAGCTGACTTAGAATATAGGATACTTTTCATTCCGATTAAATGCTCCCGTGGGGTACCTACATCATTTCCACACGGGTAAAAACGCAGGAAAATACTAGTTATAAAATTAAATAAAGATATCATATTTACATTCGAAAAATACCCATAACTCATAAGCAAACTGTCTGGACAGCGAAGTCCGTGAATTTATGGATGCCTTTAAGGGCTAACAGGTTATTAGGTTAGGTTGACTACAAAATACGGTCGAATTAAGGGTTCCATCCACTCTTAGAGAATGGAAATGGGAAGGTGAATTAGCAAATAGTCGGTTAATGTGGTGTATACTGTTACGATAATGACTAAATATACATACGAGTTCTGACGGTTATATAAAGATAAAGTAAAATTTCTACGTCCATAAAATACATACCAATAACTCATAAATACTCATGCTATTTAACCGATTTAGATGAGAGGTTTGAAAATTCAAGATTGCTTTGATGATAAATATAGTGTTGTGTATAATATACAAAGCGATATATTTAAGCATACATACTCTTTGTGTGATTGTTGTTGACGATGATGATAGAAAATATACAATCTGTATAAACTTTATAATGTATGTAAGTTGTTACCTTTATGGCAGCGTGTCTGTCGCAGCCCTTTGTCGTTGAACCTCTTCTCGCCAATACAATAGCTCGTGCTTCACAGGTGAATAACCATAGTTTTTCTTAAAATTTGAACAATGATTCCTTTATCTTTGTACCAAAAGTCGTACCTGAAACATTTTACATGCATTTAGGTATAAATGCTATAAAGCATAACACAAACATGCGTGTTGTCTATTATCTCATTACTAAAGCACAATGACTACGAAATAAAAAGTATTAGAGACTCACCGTTTCATAAAATAGAACAAAATAAATGTGTAAACATCGAATGTTGTCGGCAGCTTTTAACCCAATTAGCGGCGTGTGTCGCGACTCGGCCCGCGTGGCGTCGGCCGGCTACGTGCAGGCGGCTGCACCGGACGACCCCTGTGACGGAGACTAGATAAATTCATAGGTGTTTAAAGTATCACTGAAATATCTGACGTGGAGCGAGGTAAGGCGGGCGCCGGCCGTGCAACAGAATATTATATCAGGCGGCTCGGAGCGCCGCGCGCCGCGCACTCCCGCGCTACTCGCTCCTGCCCTCCGCCGGCCTTCGTAGCGTGACGCCAAAATAGAATCGGAACGGATATCGCTGCGCTTTTCGCGTCAATAAAACACCGGCCCGAATATCTTCCGAACTGTTATATATAGTCCATCGATTCGGCTCTTCGACGTTCGCAAGCCGAGGTCCTCGCCCCGACATAGACGACTTCGAGTTATGCGTTTGTTAATTAGGAAAAAAATAATTTTAACGAAGTGCCCTCGACGCCTTCGTTTCAATTCAGCATAGAAATGTACGGGTGTTTTTAAATGAAATTATGTGCACGTTTGAGTCGGGCGCGACGTTCGTGGCTCAGGTGTGGTCCTGGCGGGGTTAAGAGGGCGACTGGCTGCGCTAGCGTCGGGCGTCGGGCCCACGGGCTAGAGTCTAAACGTACCTCGTTTTCGAGTGGTGCATTTTTAATCAAGCGCCTGTCTCGCGCGGGACATAACTCGGATGTGCTCCAGATACAGCTGTGTCCCTGTATTATGAATTCCAGTTAACGCTATCGTTAGCTGACACCTGGGTAATCCATTAATAAATAATAATAGGGGCGCGTCACGCCTCGCTGACCGACATTGACCTAGGACGGGGAGGAGATAGCTGCACTACAACGAGACTAATCATTTTAATCTATTAAATAAAAACAAGTCGGGTTTTTCTTCCTGACGCTATAACTCCAGAACCCACATACTGATTTTGTCAGTTTTACATTCGTTGGAAAGCTCTCGGGCTCCGTTAGGTTTATAGCAAACAAACTTTTGGAAAAATTTAAGAGAAAAACAGGAAAATCATAATTCTGATCTTAGTTACCATGCGGACAGAGTCGCGGGCAACAGCTAGTTATCTCTATAAAATGTTATTATTAGCCTGATGATAATCCATAATTAAATTGTTAAAAAAGGGAAATTGTGGAATTATTTTTATTGATCTTAAAGACTTTCCTGGTAGGTATGAGCGCGATATTAAGAGTCAATTAAGTTTTGTGATTGTGTTTAGGTTAAAATAAAAATTAAAGATTAATGAAGAATTCTAACCTCTTATGCGTTTTATTCTTGTTCCACTTGAGTTTAAGAAACTTTGTTGCATTTTTATCACTTGAGGCGGGATTCTTCTTATAAAACTCGCGTCAGCCGCATCGTTGCGCGGAAAATAGTCGCTATCTACTAAATTAAAACCTCATGCATACGATTTAAGTAGTTTTATGTCACGCCTATTAACAGCTGACGTTGGCGCGTATTAAATACGGACTAAAAATATTTTGTTTCGCGATTTTCACTGTCATTGTTGACCTGGCTCGTTCTCTTAACTTTAAATATAACTTTGCATGTATTTAAACTTATGTCTCGCTTTTTAATGACTTTTATGTTATTGCGTGTATTATGTACATTTCACTGGCAGAAAATTTATGCAAACGGCAAACTATATGTAATTTAGTTTACCAGTGTAATATCACAAACTTATAATATGCCTTGTTTAGGGGGCAAGCGAGTAGACGAGTCACCTGATCGAAAGCGACTCCCGTCGCCCATGGCCACTAGTAATAGCAGAAGCTTTGCATGTGCGTTGTCGGCCTTTTTGATAAAGATACAGGTTACGGGAATAGGGAACGGGAATAGAGATAGGGAATGAGGTATAAGAATATTGGGCTTCCGGTAAATTCACTCACTGGACAAAACACAGTGAAGCGCTGTTTCACGCTGGTTTTCTGTGAGACCGTGGCATTTTTCCGGTCGAGTTGGCTCATTTGTGTCCGAATGAGGTTCTTTCCAGATACAAAAAATATATCAATTTGTAAGACCATTTGTGCGTCCAAATATGCAAAGGTATTGATTCTTATGCCCAGGATACTCAAGGCTATATTATATTGTGGAACCCCGCTTGCATGCATACAACTCGCACTTGACCACTATTCATATTTTCATAGCTCAGCTTAAAGTTCTTGTTTTTATGAAACCGAATTTAAAATTAAAATAGTTTCGGTGAGTGGTTTTTCAAACTAAAGTTTTCATTTTTAATGTTCACTAATAGACAGTGCAAACCGACTAATATCACCGCGACACAGTATCGCACTTGCCTCTTATTCGTGAATGAATAATGAAGTTATTTCCAGCTCCAACACGCTGTAGTTTGAATATTATGATTATGAATCGCGAGTTTCTTATGCCATTTCTTCTCGCCGGCTTCGTTTCTGAACTGTTGGTAGGCACCCTAGTTACGACGTTAAGATTATTTTTTTAAATTAACTCATAATAAAAAAAGGATTTTGATGGATAGGAGCAAACACTCTTTTATAATATTTAGGGGGCAAGCGAGCTGATGGGCTACCTGATGGAAAGTAACTGCCGTCGCCCATGGACACTCGGAACATCCGAAGAGTCGCGTTGCGAAGTGCGTTGCTGTCCTTTATGAGGGAGTAGGGAATGTTAATAGGGATTAGGGAAGTTGGGCCACCGGTAAACTCACTCACTGAATGAAACAGAGTACACCACTAGGCTACGGACGCTCTAAAATGTTACAGTTTTATTCGTTATGAGCTTATGAGCTTGCTTCGTCGGTTTTTTAGGTAAGGGTTGTATCTATAGGTAAATAAAAAATAGTTATTGAATTTACGTTTAATAGTTGTTCAGTAAGGATGGTTCCTTTTAATTAAGGTTCTAAGCTACCTTGAACATTAAATTGGAGCAATTTTTCTGAAGTTTTTAACACAAGCACTGAAAACCATTTCCATTCTAGGATTTTACTAGAGCACGGAAACCACAAAGATTTCGACACACAAATTACAAAGAATTTTATTTTTTTTGTATCCAATGCTAACGGCAGGTAAATAGTTTTTTGACGTCACTGCAATCCAAAAGAAGGTTTAATTAATAAATGTATCTAAAATATCATCCAAATTATTGCTCTAGCGGTATTAGGTAACGAAATTCACGAATTAAATAGCAAATAACGCTAGCTAGAATACTAAATTTCGAAAAAATTAATAAATAGGTACTAGAAATGATGCTAAAATTCGTTTATCGCGCGGGAACTGTACATTTTTTCGGGATAAAAAGTATCCTATCTCCTTCCCCTTCAGCAGTTGAGGCGTCAATAAGTAACAGATAGACATATACACTTTCGCATTTATAATATTAGTATGGATAATTTTATGTAAATTGGTGTATATTCTTAAAAAGTTAAACTATCCTTAAATCAACCTTAGGTGCGGACGAATAATAAGGTTTCACTCAGCAGGAAAATTAAATAAAATGTTTAAACGTTAGGAGAGACGATACCCGATTACAGCGAGCGGAGTGTGTTTCTCGCTTAATTCAGGCACTGTTTCCACTCGATCCTGTTTTAGGAAACAATCCCGTGATCCCCGCGTGCTGCTGCATAATGTCCCCGGCGTCCCCTCGCCCTCGGCCGCGCCAATACACTAACGACAAAACAACAATCACATATTTTATGCTCTATGTGAGATTTGCGACTGCCTCGATCTGCAACAGAATGGTCTCCTTGAAACTACTTTTGGCATCTCGTTTTATCTGAACAAAATCTTTTCCAGAACGAAGAAACAATTAAATATTAGCATAAGGAATTATTTTATATCCGTATTTCGCATTCTTTTGTGATAACTTTACATTATTTTAACGTCATATTTAGCGCTCTTCGGTTGTTGTATGTAGTTTGTTGTTGTTGTCATAAAGGTTTTTTAAATTTTTTTATTGCTTAGTACACAAGTAAAATTTAGAGACACTAAACAGAAAAGCAATAGTGCGTCCGAAGCCAAAGTTCCATCATACCTGCGTCACTTGAAAATTGAAAAACTTTCGCAATGCCTTTCTTATGGAAATAGTTGGTGTTCACGTCTGAGCGAGTTGTCATTGTGGGGATTCCCCGCTCGCTGGAATAATACTTTAGGCATCCGACTAATAGAGAATAACCACAAGTACTTTCCGGCGAACGTTTAAATTGACTGCGATTAAGAAGGAATAAAATATGCGACTTCCGGCTCCTCATTTCAATTACATTGCACTTGTAAGTTTTGATGCTAAGTTTGGAATGAATTTTATTATTCCTTCATCTGCAATTATGCAGAGGACTTATTTGAAGACATAAGAAAGAGAGGTGGACAACTAACATTTTGCAACCTTCGAGTATATTATACAAATTTTTTGTTTTTTAAATTTGAGAAATCTTGACAAAACTTACCTATGTATTTTATAGATAATAAAATTAGCTTGTGTATCTAGCTACACATCAGATCCATTATTCTAATTTTAAACGATTTTTCGGGTCCAAAAGCGTCCATTAACCCAAAAATCCGGGAGTTTTTAAAATGTTACATATCTTCCACTTATGTCTTCATTTGATATTTGAATTTTGTATTTTAGACTGCAGTAGAATTGTAAAGTAAAGTTGACAAAATAATATGAATTTGATTTACAAAGAGAAACGTGAAGTACTGTTGGTCACGGCAACTGTATGGTTCAAAAGCTTTTATACTCGTATTGTGATGCGTTATCGGGGAAACACCTATTGTTTAATTTTATTTTATAATTTTAATACTTCGTTTACAATTCTAGGGGTTCATAAAATACCCATAGTTAATACTACTAATGTTGTACATACGAAAATGTTTTTTTTGTTTTTCCTTCCTTCATGCCTTAAAAGCAACCAATCGACTTGATTTTTGGCAAAAACTTAGATAGATTTTCGAATTCTACGCAAGCGAAGCTGCGGGCAAAAGCTATTAGTAGTTTAATTAGAAGTGAAGTGTACGCTTGGTCCTGAGTTTTATCAAACACTTCTAGTGCAGCTACCTTTACTAATAAGTCAGCTTAAAGACAGCTTGGTGAATCGAGATAAAAGTTAAAACACATAATAGAGTTAGGACCTCTACTGTTAAGTTATATGTATTATTATTGAAATTATGTCATATATCTAATATGTCATAATCTTTGCCCTTTGTTCGTTTTGTGTCTTAAAAAGAATTGAGAGTGAAATATTCGCAAAATAATTACTGACAGGGCGGTATGATTACAATCGAAGGGGCTTGGATCCCCCAATCCTATTGCACATGGCCGACGGCAAATCGTAATAATTGTAAAAATCTTTCATTATCCCCTTTTAGTTAACTTAGACTATAGACTATATTATAGAGTCCGTATTTACTTACCATAAAAGTGTTATTTAAGAGTATCAAAAAGTTGCACTATCTGCATTTAAACTGACATTTTAACTTAAAATGTCGTCAAACGTTAGAAAAGTTTTTTTGTAGTAGGGTAAATAAACTAAAACAGGGAAGTTTCATTCTTCATCGAGTCACCTTTTTACAAGATTATCACTATCTACAATCTTCATGGACATTGGACAAATAACATAATTATAATAATTCATTACATCGACAATCGCCATAACCAGTTCAGCGAAGCAGGTGAACGACCGACAATAAGATTGAAAACTTCCCGAAATAAAACGAAGCAATTGGCGCATTCCAAATCTAAATTGAAATAATTACGCCTCGGAAAGTGGCGGGATATAATTTTTGGGACAGCAGAATGCAAACGCGATAGCTGGTGTAAATCCACGTGAAATATTGATACAGTTTCGTGTAAGCGTGTAACAAATGCGGTAATTTGAGGCACCTGCCGCGGACCGCTGCAACTGTTCTGAATACACCTTGTTCAAACTATTTTCGACGTATTGATTACGATTTAACGTAGTATTGTGTGTGTTGCAAAAACATAAGTTAGTTATGTTGTTATGCTCCATACTGCCATACCAATATTATAAGTGCGTCTATCTGTCGATAACCTCTACGCACTCACCGCTTTTGCTTTTAGTATGAAATATTATTATGTAATTTATTGTACTGTAGGATCCTAGCGCTTTGAAACGGAAACACATTATTTTTCTCTATGTTCAGTATATTTATTTTTCATTTTCTATAATTTTTTACATACACTACAAGGAGATGATTTAATCTTTATTAAAACTAGGTGGCTTAGCCAGGACCTAAACTATTTCGCTTCTTTGTAGAATCGCATAAGAAAATGACATAAGCGTTAGTTACGCCTTATGTCATATTCATATTGGCGTTGGGTTTGGCGATTCTACAAAGAAGCGAAAACGTTTAGGTCTTAGCTAACCCCCCAGCCGTGTATTTTGTTAAAAATTAATATAAATCAAAATAAACAGCGGAAATAGTACAAGAAAAAGTGTGTATGGAATTCTTTGAGTCTGAAAAAATAGAAATTTCTCTCGCGGAAATTTTATCGTTCAGACACAATATGCACATTTTGGTACTAGAATGGAACTTAATAAGATTGTAACATAAAGTTATATTATAAGTTTTGGGCCTTAAAATAATGTGGCATAAAATAATAATGTTACAAAGGTAAATGATCCGTGTTTCAGCTACTTGCTCTCGACGTGTGTTGTTTTAGGACAAGTAGCACCACTCCCGAAAGAGCTACTTATTATAAAAATAATTATTAAACTATGATGAAATATAATTCATCATTATAAATAAATAAGTAATCATGTATATCACAATTCACAACCAGAATGATTTCTTTACAAACTAAATATTATACAACAAGCAACCTCGATACCACTTTCTCTCTTTTAGGCCGGCAACATACATCACGATTGACCTTTCTGGTTTTTTTATTTAATATGCAAACGAGGAGACGGATTATCTGATGGAAAGCAACTGCCTTCGCCCATGGATACTCGTGACATCTGGAGAGTCGCAAGTGCGTTGCCCGCTTTTATGAGGGAATAGGGATAGGGATAGAACGATTAGAAAAGTTGGGCCACCGGTAAAGTCACTTACTGAACGAAACACAGCACAATGCCGTTTCACGCCAGTGTTCTGTGAGGCCGTGGTATCACTCCGGTCGAGCCGGTCCATTTGTGCCGAAGTATGCCTCTCCCACGGCAATGAGCAACCGTATTTTATACTTGATATCGGAAAATTTTGCATCTGGATTCAGTTTATTAGGGCCAGCTATATACATCCAGAATGAATTTCCTGGATTCTGGGTTTGAATTTATTTTTAAGGCCAGACAAATACATCCGGTACGGCTTTTCTGGATTCCGGATCCGTATTCAGATTATTAATTCAGTAGGACTGGAATCTTATATATATATATAAAAGAAAGTCGTGTTAGTTACACCACTTATAACTCAAGAACGGCAGAATAGATTTGGCTGAAAATTGGTAGGGAGGTAGCTTAGAGCCAGGAGACGGACATAGGATACTTT
>JAOTAV010069508.1:0-13711 GCA_026546445.1 Cyclargus thomasi | reverse complement strand
CTTATATAACATTATTGTTAATGTCAGTCCATCACGCTTCGGACTTTTATGTATATAATAATTAAGTGTGTATAATAATATATTATATGTGTAAATTTTTATACCAATTACATATATAAATATTGTTTTTTTTCTATTGTCTACCTTCGAAGACTACGAACTCGCTATTTTACCTATGACTTGAAAGGTGCCGTTACAGAGCGACAAACCAACTTTTATGCAGTTCTATACCAATAAATTAAAAGCTGAACAGTCTGTGTGTGTGGTTTAGTTAGTTTACGACTAATACGAGCCGAGCAGTAATCAAGAATGTTGTAAAAACGAAATAATTTTACGAAGACGCAGCAGCGGGAAGACAGCTAGTAATATATGGAATTCTAGAAAAAGTCATTTGAGCACAGCGACCGTGCCGTAACCGAGTGCATTAAGTTAAGGTGATATAACATTTAACAGTACTACACTAACAAAAGTTTTCAAGAAATGCAACGCGTACCGCGCGATGCGTACAGTGCTGATGTGCGATCTCTTTTACATATTTCTTTTACTTCCATACAGTTCGCTGTGAAAGCAGCGAACTGAACGTTACGGATACAACTGCATTAACACAAACCAATTAATATACAGCGGCAAAGTTATAATTTGATTAACGGTCGTTATTTAATAAACCACAGGAAATATTCCCCAGATGGAGTAAAATTGTATACATTTACATACAAATTGATAAATTTTTTCTTCGTAGACGATTCACTACTTTCTGAAATGGTGAATGTGATCATTAAACATAAAATATTGAAAAGTTACGTTAATTCATTGGACACAACTTCAAGTTGCAAGTGCGTTGCCGGCGTTTGGCCTCCGGTAAACATACGAGACCGAACACACCGGTCTTCTACGATTCCGTGGTATTTTTCCGGTCGAACCGGCTCATGGATCTCGCACAGCAAGGAAACTATAGCTTGAACAAAAGCTCTTTAAATCGCCTTCGGTATGAGCGCGGCGCGGCAGGGGAGGGTTACCACGGTTACCGGCCGCACTTCTCTCTCAGGCCGTCAACCTTAAGTCGCGGTACAGAAACCGTGGCAAAGATACTGTAGCTTAATATTTTCGCGCGTACTTATTATGTAAGGCGCGTTATGTCAAACGTTACAACTTACAATTGAGATACATAAGTCGCTTCAAGCGTCAACTCGACCCTAAACGCCTCAAGACTAAGCCGAAGGGTTAAAGTTTCTTATCACCGAAACCCACACGAAAAACTAGAAGACAAAAACTTTTATTGTCGAAACTAACAAGACAGATCACTTTGGCAACGTCTATGTCTAAACTTTCTTCGTACATTTGAGGTTTTGTTATGTTCTGCGTAGGTTAGCGTAGGATACCTAGGCCCCAGGGTATAATCAGGCCCTCACAACCACGAAATAGTAGTCTGATGTTACTATTTTGTATCCAGACATTGTGTAGTTTGATCGCTAAAGAAGTCATCCTAAAATAGAAATAATTGAAGTAATAAATTAACTTTTTATGCATGAAACCTGCGCATGCAAACCATCAGTTTGAACTTACGACACATTGGTAGATATGAAATATCCATAATGAAAAAAACTAAGTGCGAGTTGGGTTCCGCACCAGTAGAGATCTAAAAATTAAGTAAACGTCTTTTTGAAAGTTGAACAGCTATAAATGGTCACAGTAAAGCATGTTCAGCACGATGTAGACTTACTGCAGCGCCATCTAGTACCAAGAAGAAGAAACTTTAAAGAAACACGTCGACGAGAGCCACTCTTAAATATTTAATTTATTTCGTTCTCGGAGGTGGAAAGTACAGCAATAAAACACATATCGACAAAAAAAAAGTTGTCGAATTTTACTGTTTTATTATATGTATAGATTGTTAAAGGGATCCGTGTTATCTAACACCTGTCAGTCGAAGATGTCGTGTTAGTGTTAATTAAAACGGAAATTAAAACGACATAGTGTGTGTGTGACATGATTGTCATTATGTAACAAACTAATCTTGAGCCTAATAATCCTTTACGAGAAAACGGGTGACTTAATGTTTTGATTATACTATTGCACGCTGCTTCGCTAAAGGTAAGGAGTCTTTTTACCCGACTGCGCCAGAAGGAGGGTTAAGTTTATGTATGTATAATTGTTTGGCACGCTCTGCAGCCAAAACGGCTCGATAGACTTTGGCTTGAGAAGTGTTGTTGTATTCGTATTTACTATCAGGTATATCGAAATGTAAAAAAAATGGCGGGTTTTCGTCAAATTCGAATATTGAATTTTTTAAATTTTAACGGTTCCTGCAGTCTGGTGTTTTGTTTTTGGATATTTAGCTTGTGTAGTTCTAATTTTAATTTTACTGCCGTCAAGTTTTCGCTTGGGTCGTGATTTTGATTAACACGCGTGTTAAGTACCTCGTACGGAACCCTATATCGATTTCCTATCAGCACCACTATTTTGAGCTCACTACAAGGTCAGCCATCTTTTAAGGCTTGTACATAGGCGAACGCGGTAAGTTAAACTTTTATCAGTACGTTAAAACGTCAAGCACATCACCCAAAAAAATAAATAGAATGATTTTCATTATTCAACATCTTTTCTCTGGGCGTATAGTTGATAGAAAAAAATGTACCGTGGACATCGATTTTTACTACGAAACTAGTCGGTTTAGATGAACGATTTTTTTATACGATACAATATAAGTAACACCATAGAGAAATAATAAAATAATTTGTCTATGGTAACACTATAATCCCTGAAGAGGAATTCTTATTTATTGTTTTCATTAATTGTATATATACGATTGTCGTATATAATATGGGCTCGAACAACACTCACGGCTTGTCAGTTGCAGCCATCTTGGCTAACTGTCAATGTCACTTAGCAATGAGTACACGAGACAATCTTATCTGTGGACCCAATACGCAACAGTATATCAATTATTTTCTGTTTGCGAGATGAGAGGTTCGAAACCCCGTACTTATGGTTAAAATCGCTGGCGCATGTATTCGCCTTAAGCCCGTAGTCTCGTACACCGCCGGTACACGTGAGCGAAATTCGATTTCACTCAACTTTAATGACTCAAATGGAAAACATGCCTATCGGACGCGACTTACGGACGCGACTGACAGCCGCGATCTAGATAATAATTGTACATAAAATCACTTTGTTTCCAGCTTTAAACGTTAATCGCTGTCGTACTAACGACACTTTTATAAACTAGAGGATCCGATAGACGGTATCCTGCCTATCTTAAATATGAATATTAACCGTTCTCGAATTTCCTTTAACTCAGTACGTAAAATCTAGAAAATCAGCCAAGTGCGAGTTGTACTATAAATACTCGTATAAGAAAGATTCCGTGTACATGTAGGTATATAATAAAAAAAAGAAAGGAATTTTAAAAAGTTTTACCCATAAGGGGGTGAAATAGGGGTTGAAAGTTTGTATGAAAATTCGTAATTTGTTCAAAGACATGAAATTTTATTTTTGAGCTACTGATTGAAAGTTAATAAATACGTGTTAAAGCATTTTTTGAAATTCTACCTCTAACAGGGTGAAAAGGGGGTTAAAGTTTCTATAAATTTTTCAACGCGAGTTCGTCATTTCTTAAGTTCTTAAGAGACTTTATTTCTGAGCTGATACCTCTAAATAAATAAATAGGTATTTAAGCGTTTTATGAAATTTTACTTTCAGAGGGTGAAACAGGGGTTGAAAGTTTGTATGAAAATACTTCTTAATGCAAGCGAAACCGCGGGAAAAAGCTAGTTAGTATACAAGATACTTTAAATTCCGATTAAAAGATTACGAGGAAAGAATAATTTTCAAGCAGATAAAACCGCGGTAGAAGGTATAGTTTGCCAGTTTCGCTATATTATTACATTACTCAAATTCCAAATCGCCACATAATCGTAATGAAAATACTTCTTAATGCGAGCAAAGCCACGGGAAAAAGGAAGTTACAGAATACAAGATATTTTATATTCCTATTAAAAGTCTATGCGGAATAATTAATTTTCAAGTAGGTAAAACCGCGGTAGAAGGTTTAGTTTGCCAGATTCGCTATATTATTACATTACTCAAATTCCATGTCGCCACATAAAACGCAATACCTTATCAAACAAGTTTAGGTGTGCCCTCCCAAACCCTGTAACCCTTCTCAAACAAGTGACCTACAAACTGAAAAAGGTTAGTCTGAAAGTAATTGGGTATACGCGAGACTCAAAGAGGTGTTGCTGTCCGTTTCGCAGATTGATCAACTAAATTGAGCAGGCGAACATAAAAATTCGACTGTCTCACTAATAGTATACATGGGTGAATCAACTTTCTTCTGTACCGCAATTTCTGCCTTTACGAGTTTATAATAATAATAAAGCTTTATTGAATTCCATACAGATTAAAAATTATTTAGTCTTACAAAAGTTATTTTGCATGTCAACTTATTTACAATTATTATTATATTTTATTTAAACGATGTCTTAGGTAGTATTAATAAATCTATTTTAACAGTCATCTTAATATTGTTAATATCATGTTAATATCATGTCTCAAAAAATCAATTGTCAAACAAGTCAAATGTCATAATATTTTACTAATTTAATAAATTAATTGATTTAAAATGTTATTTAATTAAAATTGTCAGTGATTATAAATTAAAACAAATTTATGCAAAATTTAAGAACCTTATTTCTGTATGGACCCCCTAAGGGTAGAAGCCTCCTCCAAAAAGATCCTTTACGAGTTTAAACTGTAATAATTACAAATTATCTAAATACATAAACCAATATTATAACTGAGAATTTTAGAAAATAATACAGTTCTTATATGTTTACAACCAGTTGCCCGGGGACGAAAAATGTCCTAGAATTTGTATGAAAATATAGTTTCGTCCCCTGGACCACCGACTATATACATAGAAATGTTTTGATTTAGTATTTACTTAGTAAATTATCGGTTGAGATATTTTATTGGCTATCGAATAAACTCATTTTATCGATGAAAAATACGCTGATTGACTTTTTATTCAAAGATCTGTCTAGGACAAGAAAAAGTTGATTCACCCACATACTAACTACTACTAGTATATAACTTAGTATACATACTCCATAAAGTAATTGAAGACAGACGTGGAAGAAACGGACAACTAACATTTAGTAATCTTCGAGTGTATACCCATTTTTCCCATAAAATTTTGACAAATCTTGTAACTTACCTATTTTATTATCTAGCTGGTGTATCAAGCTACACAGAAAACCCACATTTTTTAAATTTCAAATAATTTTTCGTGTGCAAAAGTGTCTATTAACGCAAAAATCCGGGAATTTTTTTTTAAATGTTAGTTATTTGTGTAGCGTGCAGCGTATGCGATTATGCACATAATATGCAATTTGTACCCGTGTGTATGGTGTTGTTTGTTACTGCACTAGATATTTTAGTTAGTCGAATCTTAACTAAGT
Organism: Cyclargus thomasi; assembly: GCA_026546445.1. Lineage (NCBI taxonomy): Eukaryota > Metazoa > Arthropoda > Insecta > Lepidoptera > Lycaenidae > Cyclargus > Cyclargus thomasi. The sequence goes on along the minus strand of JAOTAV010069508.1, from coordinate 8,252 downwards.
TACGTGAAGGTACTCTGCCCTACCGGCACCTATGTCACTATCGTAAAACTTTTTATATTCGTAAAACTTTATATACATATTTTATGTGTTTTATATTTAATATACATTTACGAAAAATAAAAATTTTATTTATCTTCCACTTAGGGCGAACCTTTACATTTGCTTCTTCCACTAAACTCTTCAATCGGTCTACGCTTCATACCATAGATTAATTGTATACATATTTCATACATATTCGTAGTAGCACAGTAGAATTATTCTGATACAGTATGTGCACTCCTGCCCTGTGCTTGAAATAGATATTGACAGCCGCGTGGCTTGTGACATGTGCTGGGGCTGCCCCCTGGTAGTAATTTAATTACACGACCGAAATTGGATATCTAATGTTTTTAAATCTGTCAAAACTAAAACAAAAAAAAGCATTCGAAGACAACACATTAATGGCCGCTTTCCTCTGACATATTATCAAAAACTAAATAATATCGTCCAATATATAAATTCTCTCTATAATAGAAATTTTACAGATGTATGCTTTCGACTCATTCGAAAAAACATTCGAAGAAAACACATTAATGGCCGTTTTTCTCTGACATATTATCAAAAACGAAATAATATCGTCCAATATATAAATTCGCTGTATGCTTTCGACTCGAAATTATTATTTTATTATACTCTATAAGTACAATCTTAGATATTTTTCATTCGTGTCTGCTGCAAACTCAATATAATTTTTTTTCTCATTAGAGAGAGTATCGCTAGGTGGCGCTGTACAAATTCCATATAAAATCGTTGTAATTGCAAATCGCGCTCACAGTCGCAAGGGAAAAAGTCGCTAGTATATAATTAGTTACTGTAATGCAGTCGCTGTCCATCTGTGACTCGTCTGCTTGCTTGCCTCCTAATAATTCTCTTAAAAAAAACACTATGCTATCTATACTAATATTTTTTCGATCTCTAGTACATAATACGGATGCTCATTGCCGTAGGAGAGCCATGCTTCGGCACGAATGGGCCGGCTCGACCGGAATATGATATCACGACCTCACAGAAGACTGGCGTGAAACGGCGTTGTGCTGTGTTTCGTTCAGTGAGTGAGTTTACCGGCGGCCCAACTTCCCTAACCCCCTATCCCTATCCCCATTCCCTATTCCCTCATAAATGGTCGACAACGCACTTGCGAATCTTCGGATGTCGCGAGTGTCCATGGATGACGGACGACGGCAGTTGCTTTTCATCAAGTAGTCCGTCTGCTCGCTTGCCCCCTAAATATCATAAAAAATTATAGCTGAGGAGTTTGTTTGAACGCGCTATTTTCCTTTGTAAGATTCACGCGGACGTAGTCGCGGGCTACAGCTAATTAATATTAGTATAGATGAGGTATCAATACACAACAACTCAGTACTTATAATCCCTAATATTATTTATAACATTTCCTATTACTACCCATAAGGGCTGACACACCCATCGTTATTAAATGTATGATAACTGATGAGTTATATCTTGTTATTAACCTAAGTGGCGTTTAGTCCATGTTAGCAAACAATATTACTAGAACAATAAACTAATTGCGAACCTTATGCTTATATCAGTAAAGTAACTGGTTTGTTCGAAGGTAGACAATAGAAAAAAACAATATAAAACAATAACATAGAAAATATATATTTAATGTAAGAATAATATTATATATTAAATTAAAAAAAAATTACACATATAATATATTATATATGCTAATAAGTTATTATATACATAAAAGCCCGAAAGCGTGATGGACTGAAATTAACAATAATGTTATATAACTCGAATAAGAAGTTTGGATAAGATCCTAGGTACAAAAACCAAATATAAGAATAACAAACAAAGGATATGGGCGAAAATCCTATAGATGACCCTTTTTTAATTATAAAAAAAACTAGTGCCTGCGACTTCGTCCGCTAAAACACAAATACAAATGAAAGTGTAAAGATAAATCATTTGCCCTTTCTTTCATGATTCTGCAGCGCATCACATACGTTTGCGCAAACTCTGATGGCTTTCAATCTGTGATATGGAAAGTTGCATCATTGATGAGCCGAGTTCGCGGAAGTACCAACACCATTCTAAGCATAATAAGTAATAAGGTAGAGTGTCCAATTATGCGCCATAACATACTCGTATTCATGTTTTAGGCCACGGAGATATTTTAATTAGTTTTTATTTATTTTTTTACTTCATGTACTAACATAGTTCTTGATCAAAGTAATAAAAACCTCGGTCTAAAATAAACATTTTTATTTTTTATTTATTATTATTTATTTAAAAACATATGTGGCGGTACCCACAATAGATGCGTGTAAAACAAAAATTTATTGAATGCTAAAATTAAATTTCTGATAGTGGTCGTAAAGATATACAGACTGACAAAAAATGACAGATTTCTGTTGAGAAATGAGTAAGATATTACCGATTTAAGTTTTCCGCCCATCTTTATCTTTCAAAACGTAAATTCGTATGAACTTTGCATGCAGCTTACAGACTGACTTCACAATCAATATCGGATTTGACTTTCTGACTGACTACTTTAAATGCTTAGTTGTTTATTTTAAAGTTTATTAAAAACTGATTAAACTACATCGTTTTTCAATAACGATAGATTTTTTTAAACAAAGAATTAAAACCATGCATATTCCATATTAGCGCCGCAATCCTGCATCGCGCTATCAAAGATTACTATATCCGGCAGTAAACAAAACTATAAACTAATAATACATAAAACAGAAGAGCTTGTTTATTCGTTTGTTTTAATTATCACTTAAAAGTAAGTGATAATAAAAGCTTTAGGGTGTATTAAGCGCACCTTATATCAGGACTTCCTCCCCTTGTCAGGCGCATAGAAATGTTACGTTGTAGGTACGTAATATAAAAAATAAAGCAGTGAATACAGTTTTTAATATTTAGTTTAAAATGAATGTTAATTTTTCTGTGTATAATATATTTTTATCGTGGGCATGAAAATTACATTTTTGGTTCGGGGAGGCTTGGCGATATTAAGGTTGGGACTTGGGAGAGCCTGACTTAGGCTCAACTCACACCGAAAGATCGGCGAAGGGCAACGGAGCGCGGAGTCCAGCGACTTCTCGAGCAGTCGCGGGAATGCGCGCGCCTTCTCGAGCCCACCCGCGATGGTCGATAATAAGTATTATAGAAATGAAAATAAATTTCAAAATTATATCACACTGTAACTGCGCTTCGCTTCGTTGCCCTGGCCGGTCTTTCGGTGTGAGTTGAGCCTTAGAGAGATGAGTAATATGATATCAATTTATAACTAGAATTTTAAAATTACCATTTTTTAATCTGTATATTAATGTGTTAGTAATTTATTGGCCTACTTTTGCAAAAACTTTCAAACAAACAAATATAATCTGTTTTGTTACAATTCGTATAAAACACATTTATGTTTTTTTTTTATCGTTTCTTCAGAAAAAAATAATTACAAAAGATACTCAAAATGATATCCCGCCAAACTGTTACGTTTATTGGCAGGTACGCGCTCTTAACATAATTACAAAATTATTCAATTTACTGTAGCTTCCGCCTGCGACTCCGTCCGCGCGGATGTCGGTCTCTGTGTAGGTGGTTGTTTTCTCCATTTTGAGTAACTCTGACAATGACATCTCATAAATATCTATTGGACCCAAATACGGCGTTCAATCCAAATCCGACTTTCGGCGCTACAGGTTACGGCGCTGAATCCTCTGCGGGTAACGCAAAGTGTGTTCGCGGTTTTATAGAACAACGTCTATGGGTAAAACTGAAATATTAAGTTTTTTTTTGTATTTTTCCAGGATAAAAAGTATCCCATTATATGCCCAGGATAATAAGATATAATCGTACCAAGTTTTATCAAAATCGAACAGTTAGTTTCCACGTGATGCCCGAACATACAGACCGACGAAAAAAAATTTAATCATATATTTGGAGTTTGGTATCGATCCAGTAACACCCCCTGCTATTTATTATTTCAATATTTTCAATGTACAGAATTGACCCTTCTACAGATTTATTATATGTATAGATTAAGCTAAATACATTCCGGCGGACTGTGGGATTCTAACCTGTGACCCCCGGCTTGTGCTACCACGCTAAGCGGCTCGGGCATTACTTGCAAAATTCAGAATAATGTGTTTATTATAAAGTTGTTAACGAAGTAATTAGGGGTGTACATCACTCATGTGAACTTGGTGTGTACGTCTCCACGTGAAACTTTATAATTGACTCAAAAAGATTTTAATGAAAATTGACATTTTAATGGAGATATCTTGTATTGGGCTTTTTACTTTGCGAGTACGTGAAAGGTATGAAATTTCAGTAAATTTAACTACGCAGCACGCTTACCATCATGATGAAAGACTAGCGGGAATAGAATGGCGACCGAGAAAGTGTTTTTTGTACAGCAAGATAGACTAAGTGGCGGATGCACAACGATATCCCCTACTATCTGTAATTTTATAACAATTATGATAATAACAAAGAACTTCGACAACAAAATTCACAATGCACTGCAATAAAACAAACCAGACTTATAGAAATGAAACAAAGAAATAACAACCATACAAGGCCTAAAGTACATGAAACAATCTGCAGTGCAGCATTTTGTTTATTCTTCGGTCGCCATGCTAAGCCCCCCGGTAATAAATGATTTGAAATTTTCCAGTTATGGGGGTTCGGCGGAAGCTAACATTCCGCAAAGGTGCACTGATGCAATCCAAATTGCACCCTTAGTTAATGGCGGAAGATTGAAAATAGCTATACTCGATGGACACAACATTAATATCTAAGATGCACCCTCAAATCAATTTTACGTCGGAGCAATTTGGATTGCATTAAGATCGTGTTTGACAAACGGTTTGTGAAACACGACCATTTACAACATTAATATCTAAAATGCACCTTCGGTTCAAGGCGTAAGATTGAAAATGAAATGCATCGTCACTTTTGCATGATATTTATTTACGCCGTGTAGCCTTTACGTAAAAAAACAGACCTAGGAGATGGTAATGGCCTTTATTCTTTTCTCGGACTTAAAGTGTCTGCATAACCACCTAAGTCTAGCAATTCAGGGGTAAAGAGATAACAGTCAGACAAATTTACTTTTATATAACACTAACATTTACCCTCTGCTTCACTCGCGCGCAAAAAAAAATGTTTGTGACTTGTCTGGGCAAACTTACGTCGCTCGGACGCTTGGCCATACAAATCACGAAATTTCTTTTACCGAATTTTTTTTAGGTACCAAATTATTCCCGCAACTCTGATGCGCGAAAATACACATTTTTCCGGAATAAAAAGATCCTATGTCCTTCCCCAGGACTCAAGGTATCTCCATACCAAATTTCAACGAAATCGGTTTAACTGTTTGGGCGTGAAGTGGTGAAAGACACACAGACACACTTTCGCATTTTAATATTAGTACGATTTCAGGAAAAGTGTATAGCATTGCAATGTAGATTTGCATTAAAGCAGCATTGACATTTAACTTACGTCTAATTAAAACATATTTAGCATTTTATGATAATGCTAATTAAATTAATTATTCATTAATTTAGCATCATGTTGTGGAATATGAATTAGATGGCTCCTACGAATCTCGCGGGAGTTAATTTGAGCTTTTGTAGAGCTAATCCCTATATTCTATTAAGATTTTCCCGCTCAGCGAAGAAAATTTATTACGAAGCATTTTAGTCTCCGAGGTCAAAATTATTCTAAGGTCTTATTTTCAAATACTTTGAAGTTGTTTTTTCTAGAGATTAGAGGGAAAAAAGCAGACAGGTCACCTGATGGAAGAGAACTGCCGCGGCCGATGAATACTTGGAACATCAGAAGAGTTGTAAAGGCGTTGCCGGCCTTTTTATAAAGGAATAAGCTACGGCATTAGGAAACGGAAATAAGGAAATTTTTTATACATGAATTAATTGGATTGTTCCACATTCTCACCACTGAATCTTTTTTTATGATATTATGGGGGCAAGCGAGCAGACGGGTTTCCTGATGGAAAGCAACTGCCGTCGCCATTTTGGACACTTGTGACCTTTGTGAGTCGCAAGTGCGTTGCCAGCCTTTTATGAGGGAATAGGTATAGGGGGATAAGGGAAGTAACCAGTAAACTCACTCACTGAACGAAACACAGCCTTTATGAGGAAATAGGGAATGAGAATAGGGATGGGGGATGAGGGAAGTTGGGCCACCGGTAAACTCACTCACTGAACCATACACAGCACAACGCCGTTTCATGTCAGTATTCTGTGAGGCCGTGGTATCACTCCGGTCGAGGCGGCCCATTCGTGCCGAAGCATGCCTTTCCCACGACAATAAGCATCCGTATTATGTACTTGAGATCGGGAAATGTCTCATTGCTACACGCCTCCACCAGGTTTCGAACCTGCACCCTCTCGAATGCGAACCAAAGGTTAAGCCCACTAGGTCACAGACCCTCCAAACCTCCTGTATCACCAGGATCAACAGCGGTATCCAGACACGAAAACCCGCAGATATGATCCCAGAGATGCCCGAGGAACTTGCTAAAAGGTGTTTCCGTACCCTCAAAGAAATTAATCAGAAGAAGACAGGAGGAGTAGAAGATAGAAGAAAGAATAATAGGGATAGGGAATAATATGAATGGAATTGTGCCTCTGGTAAACTGACGTACCCTTCGAAACGGTGAATACGCGATTTTTGTGATTCCACACCGGTTTTTCGTAGGGTCGTGGCATTTCTCCGGTTGAGCTGGCCCATTTGTGGCCTCTTACCTCATACCCGATCAGGAGCTCTACCATGACTGAGATACTCGATTGCGATAACGTAAATTTTTAGTACGGCACTTTTAGTTCCGCAAGTGACCGCTGGAGGCGCTGTAAAATTTTGCCATACAAAAGTTTACGTTGTCGTTATTGAGTATTGACAAATATTATTGCTTCAAACTCATGGTAAAGCCATTGACCCTACAAACATTTTTCTATCGCATCCGATTTCAATACGATTTCGATTGCGGACCGATGTTTGTTCAACGTGTTTGCTCGGGTAGTGGGTTAACTGTTTACCCAGCAACAGGACTCACGTCACATCGTATTGGAAATGTTAACTTCTTTAATAAATAATAATAATAGTAATAAATGTATTTCCAAATCAACATAACATATTCTATGAGTTTATAAAATAAGGAAAACACGTCTGTGGGGTTCCAGAAAGTTTACGAACTAGCTTTTAAACCAATTCCATTCAAGTTACGCCATCAAATACTTAACTCTTATTATTTTAGCACACTTACTTCATATATCTTTATTTTTAGTTTAATAATTATTTATGTTAAATGTTAATTAAATTCATAATGTCGATATCAGATACTTCGTAATCACTAAGCTTACGATAAAATTGTAATTATTATGATTTCCGGAAGTTTCATTTTCGTGATACGACAGATAATTAACTGTATCCGGTTGGAGAGACTTTTTTGTAAATTTACTCATGACCATGGACTTTTCTCCTTCAGTCGAATGAGTTTTAACAATTTTACAATCCATATGATGTTATTGAGTTGGAGAGAGATAAAAATGAATGTTAAAGTACAGTTCAAACAAGATATGCGTAAACATCTAGCTTATTCTAAAATATTTTACTATATTTATTATTCTAATCACTAAAATAACCAATAACGTAATAAACTATTTAACAATATGACTAAAAAATATTTTATAACAATAAATGAGATAAATAAAAAAATTATATAAATTTGTCTTGTAAACAATTTATCAATAAATTTGAAATTCTTATAGGTTTCGGAGCGAAATACCGACCGGCTCCCTCCTCCCTTAGGGGCGTGGTTTTTTCGTATATTTATCTTCTGGACATCCTGAACTAATTTCTGAAGGAATCTCACGCACTCCACATCCCCTTTTTGAGCATTCTATGAATTTTTTGTCTACACTGTGTTTCGAAGGCTATTAACTCGTATTTTTTGTAAAAAAAGGGTTATTTGAAATCCTATGAGAGTATTGATTGGAACAAAAAGTATTCTATAAGACAGACGCTGAAACAGTCTGTATATAAAATTTCACTAAAATCCATTCAAGAGTTTTTGAGCGATTAACGTACAAACAAAAAAATTAATTTCCACATATCGTGTGGTCGTTCTCACAATATTAGTATACACAAACCAATAAATCTTTTCGCCATGGTGGTCGGAGGGTTAACATTTACATGTTTGTGCTTTGTGTAATAAT
>JAOTAV010069497.1:0-13711 GCA_026546445.1 Cyclargus thomasi | reverse complement strand
TTATAGTGACTGACGTTTCATGTCAAGTCATACGGGAACGCTGTCGAACGGGATAAAAAGTATCCTATGTCAGTCTCCTGGCTCTAAGCTACCTCCCTACCAATTTTCAGCCAAATCTGTTCTGCCGTTCTTGAGTTATTATAAGTGGTGTAATTAACACGACTTTCTTTTATATATATAGAATATAGATTAAAAGATACCCGTAACTCCGTGGTGCCAAAAATTAATTATCACGCGGGAACCGTACATTTTTCGGGATAAAAAGTTATTCTATGTTCTACCCCCGGGACTCAAATTATATACTTTATAACGAAATTCAGTAAAATCGATTCCGTGGTGTGGGAGTGGAGAGGTTACAGACAGAAAGACAGACACACGCATTTATGATATTGATACGGATTATCTTTAATATCTTATGTATTTTTTATGGTATTAATTTTATAAAATTAGAAGGCAAACGAGCAAACGGGTCACCTGATAGAAACCACCTGCCGTCGCCCATTTAATACATCTGGAAACTTGCAAGTATGATTGCCAGACTTTTTAATAAGAAATTGTCTAAGGGAATAGGGATAGGGAACAATGTGTAGGGAAGGGTCCAGCAAACTTAGGTATACAGCGCAGGCGATGTTTCACGCCGGTTTTAGGTAAGGCCGTGGAACTTCTCTTACCGTACCCATTTAATGCTATGGCATGTCTTTCCAATAGCAGTATAGAAAATATTTTAGGCCATTCTTCAGAATATTTTCATTTTCATTTCAGGTCACTTGTTTAAAAAAGTCCAAGTCAAAAAAAAAACGCTACAAACGTAATTTTTTATTTATCGTACGACAAATGCACGTATATTATTATTATTATTTTATTAGTACTAGAGGTCGCACTGTGGTCTAAATTCGACCATAAATTTAAAATTTAAATCCATCGTGTAGAGGAGCTCTAAAAAAGATAATATATTCTCAATATTCAGAATTATATCTACGCGTCTTTCGTAAAAAGGGGTAAAATTTTTTAGGCTCGAGTTTTAATATAACTTATTGGAAGTTTTAAAAATTCTCGAATCTTTCTGTCAGTGGCGTCTGAAGGCAAGAAGTAAAGATATTAGTTACAGAAGACCAATTTTAGGTTCACTTTAGATATTAAGTCTCGAAATATGAAAATCGGCAAAAAGCACTTTATTATAGTGACAAAAAACCCATTTTTCGCTCAAAGTGAGTGTAACACAAAAACTTCTTTGTGTCTGATAAATCACTAGTTTTAACCTTCGACTTTTGTTATTTTATGATCAGCTATAAATCTGCAAAGCTCTTTTACGATGATTTCACGAAAAGAATAGGCACCTTGGAACACTTTCGTCAGTTTTCTTTAATTATTTTTTTTTCTCGTAACGTGACGCGTAGATATGACAATTGACAGACTTTAATTGCATGAGCCGTCATACAATTGACATTTAAATCTGTCAATCCATCTATAACTTAGAAATTCATCTATGCGTCACGTTACCGTGTTAATAGACCAATAAGCGTACTATGTTACTATTACATAACTAGCTTTTGCCCGCGACTTAAAAGCTATTTATAGCTATTGAAACAATCTTGCTCAATAAATAGTTTATTCGGATAAGAATTAGTATTTGACGATAATATGATCAATAAACATAGGCTAAAATTTTAATTACTTTTATTTTATGGAAAAGTAGTTATAATGGCTAAAATATAAATGATTGGTTCATACTATAATGGACTTTTAGGCATTATAGAGTTCTACAACTTTTCTGTAGAAGTCAACCATATATTTCTAACCATTTAGGCAGCGTTCGCGAGAATCGTTAAAGTACGGCAGTTTTTTCGACGACTTACTCAACAATTTTCACTACCACAAAAAACCTATTTTCCGGGATAAAATATAGCCTATACGTATTCGGAAGAATCCTTCTAAGTAATGGTAAAAGAAATTTTGAAATCGGTCCAGTAGTTTTGGAGCCTATTCTATACAAACATACAAAAGTTTCCTCTTTATAATATTAGTATAGATTACAATTTAAACGCTTTGTTTTTTTTGTTTATATAGAATTATAGAATAGTATGTAAATAACATATTTTACTTTTAATAAGACCAATGCTTGAGAGAACTCTATCTTTACGGCAGAAATATCTTCAGACCTTTTTATGTCAACGTCAACATATTGTATAAAATTTTTCAACTTAATTTTCTTTTAAAACCCCGTATTCAAAAGGCAGGCAGTGTTTTCAATATTTTCGACATTTATGTGCTATTATACAATATGGAATGACGTAAATGGAAATCTATATAAAACTGGATGTTGCCCGCGACTTCGTCCGCGTGGCGATAAGATGAGAATTATTATTTTCCTGCCCAATTTTTCCGGAATTTTCTTTGCTCCTAATGGAGTAAAGCCTAACCTTATGGAGTCAAGGACCTTTCCAACTAATGCAAAATTGTCGAAATCGGTTCGTGCGTTCTGGAGTTATAGCGTTAGGAAGGAAAACCCGACTTACTTTTAAATAATATATAAACTAGCTTTTACGGATTTTTCTTTCATACAAAGTAAGGGCCGAACGAGCAAACCGGCTACCTGATGGAAAGCAACTACTGTCGGAATCGGTAATATTGTGAGATGCAGGTGCATTTTAAGAAGGAATACTCTCTATTCTTGAAGGAGGTGGAATAAGGGTATATCTAATATATAAAATTCTCGTGTCACAATGTTTGTCTTCGTACTCCTCCGAAACGTCTTTACCGATTTTAACCGAATTTCGCATGCATATTCAGTAGGTCTGAGAATCGACTAACATCTATTTTTCATCCCCTCAAATGTCAGGGGAAATTATTTATATGGCAAAACAACATTTGCCGGGTCAGCTAGTAATTTATATTATGGAACATTGAGTTGCATTATCCCGAGCAGAATGGCTATGGTATTTTTCCGACGAAGATTAATATAAAAACTGTAAGAATACTAGGTGATGTCCGCAACTCCGTTGCACTAAAATTTGTTACCGACAGCCCCGGATCTTCAACTTTTTTAGGCGGGGCAAGCACTGAAAATTGCGGCAAGTTATTTATACTATTTTTTATATCATCGTTATGATTTTAGCTATAAGGTATACACTAAGTCATAGGATAAGTATTTGGCGCCCGGGGCACGGGGCATCATCCCCCTAAATGTTAGGGGTAGTACAACCCTACATTTTTTTGGCAAAACAAGGTATATGTGACATGAAGTTGAGCTTGGATTTGAATACTTCGCCCAGGTCTCGAATCTCTGTGACTCGTTCGAGTCTATCGGAACTTATCACATAAGTTGTGTTCATATTCTGTACACGTTTTCGTGTAAATTTTAGATGGATTACATTATTAATGAACTAAAACAAGATGACATTTTCACTAAAAAATATAACTTTACATAGAGCTTCTATGAAACTATAAAGAGCAAAAAAAATGTCATAGCATATGAGTCTAGCAATATTGAAACTATATTATAATGCTGTTGTTATTTTTACTCTAAAAACTGAGGAACACTGCTGCACGGGCACCGGGCCTGGGGTAATTTTGTATGGCATTGGGGCATTATGGCATCTCCTTTCAGGAAAATCAATTCGGCGGTTTGAGCGTGAAGAGGTAATGGACAGACACACTTTCGCATATGCAATATTATCGTGACGACCTCTGTAGCTCAATTGGTAAGCGCGTTGGTAGCTTGAGCCGGGGGTCGCGAGTTTGAATCCCGCCGACGGAGCAAGTTTCTCAATGTTCCTGGGTCTTGGATGTGTATTAAATATGTGTATCATATAATTAAGATCTTAAATATATGTATAGTATAAAAGTATTAAATATATTTCCGTTGTCTGGTAGCTGTAACACAAGTCTCTGGGGTACTTAGCACGGGTCCAGACTGACGTGGTGTGAAGTGCCATAGTTATTATTATATTATATTATGAATACATTATTGTAAAATACGATTAACATCAAAACTATGAACACATTTGTAATAGAACAGCGACTGTTTCGTTTATCAAAGGCCACAAAAAGAAATGTATTTTTCACTTCCTTTACGACAAAAACTACAAAAGAAGTCCATTCTATTTCGTGACATGACAAACTGGAAATGATTGTGTGTTTGTCGCAGAAGTAGATTTCGAACACAACTGTAACATACAAAGAAATAATTTATCACATACTCAAACTACTATACGAATTTTTTATATGAAATCACAGGCCATAGACAGTAACTGTGACATATGTAACATCCCAACCATGTTTTGAATATGCTAAGAGAATACAGATAGGGAATTAATGAGGGAAGTGAAGAAACGGTAGTAAAAATCTAGAAATATGGTAAGGATTTGGTAAGAAAGAGGAGGAGGAGGTAATTAATTATATTAATACGGATGCTCATTGCCGTGGGAGAGCCATACTTTGGCACGAACGGGCCTGCCGACCACGGCCTGAGACGACGTTGTACTGTGTCTCATTTAGTGAGTGAGTTTACTAGTGTCCCAACTTCCTTAATGGCCTTTATGAGAATAGGGATAGGGGTTTCCCTATTCTTATAAAGGCCGGCAACGCACATCCGAAGTGTCAGAAGTACGTTGCCAGCCTTTATGATAGAATAGGGAATGATCCCAATGTTCCTCAGATGTGGCCTGTCCGTGGGCTACGGCAGTTTCTTTCCATCAGGTAGCCCGTCTGCTCGCTTGCAGGCAAATAGTATCATAAAAAAAATATAACATTTCAATGTTCACAATATGGTACTCCAAAAATCTATACATCAAATCTATACATTCAATCTATATATCCAATATTACAAGCGCAAATGTCTGTTACCTCTTTACGCTCAAACTACTGAACTGATTTTGCTGAAATTTGCTATGGAGATATTTTGAGTCCCGGGGAAGAACACACTTTTTATTCCGAACAAATATACGATTCCGACGCGAGTTGCGGGCATCATCTAGTCTAGTAATTAATAAAACTGAACATCACTTCATCATAGCGAATTAGTGACTGATATAAATTTTTGATTGGCAATCCGCACTCGTATCAATTTGACGCAAATCCATCATTTTCATTCGAACAGTTAAAATACGAGTTGAAAATATAATTGGATTGTAGCGAAAGGTGAAAATTACTCAAAAAAATAACTTTCCAATAATATACTTAATTAAAATAATTATTTATCAAAATGATATTGCCGCGGGATAGCCATGCTTCGGCTCGGATGGGCTGTCTCGGCCGGAGTGATACCACGGCCACACAAAAAACTGGCGCGAAACGGCGTTGTGCTGTGTTTCGTTCAGTAAGTTTACTTAGCCCAACTTTCAAATCCCGTATCCCTATTCCAATTCCATAAAGGGTTAAATAAAGGGCGGCAACGCACTTGCGTTGTGTTGTCACGAGTCCATGGGCGACGGCAGTTGTTTTCCATCAGGTAACCCGTCTGCTCGCTTGCCCCCTAAATATCAAAAAAAAATTATTTGAGGCTTTACTGACATATAATTTTAGATGGTAAGAGATCGCTTGGTAAATAGTCTCCACAGGAAGTGCTTGAGGTTTTCCATCTTGTGTGAACTGGACTTAGTAATAAATAAAAAATAATAATAACATCCAACATAATTACAGAGAAAGGTGTATGAAACACTTTTTGCTAAAAAAGAATTTTTTTCTTGGAAGCGATTTTAAAAGTGTTCAAAAACGCATTAAAATAAAATAAGTAGTTTTCTAAATCTATACATTATTATGCGAGCTAAAAACTTCATACCCTTTTTTGCAAAGACAAAGCGTAGATGTAAAAGCGTGAAATTTCGCCGAGTTATAGTTGACATGGAGGAACGTGCAAGACCAATATTTTTTAAAATGTGTTTTAATATTGCATTTTTTAATAAATAACTACGCATAGCACAACACGTACACTACATTATTTTGACATGACACGATAATCATACACGCCGGCCAGCTACGCACATGCAACGCTGATGTTGCGAGTGTCTATGGGGCGGCGGTAGTTGATTTCCATCAGGTAACCCGTCTGCTCGTTTGCCCCCTTATTTTTATAAAAAGAAACGAAGTAATCTTTTGTTTCGTTTTGGTTGTAGTCTGTGATTTTCTTAAATAAAAAATGACTTTTATGCCAAATTGAAGTCTGTAATAGAATAGAGAATAAATTAAAGTCTTTTTATAGCTCCTCACTACAAATTAATATTTGAAATATTTACGGTCGAATTTCGAGGCGATCTGTAGTAGACAATAAATGAGAATATTATTTCTAATATTATTTTATAAAAAAATGTTGGCTCGTCTTTTGATCCTTAATTATTTAGTGAATTGAATTGGTATAATTTATATTCTTGTTTCTTTCTTAAAAAAGGCGGAAAAGAAACGAGTTTTTATCCGGCAAAACTTACGCCTTACGTCCGATAAGCTTACAAGTTGCTAATTACATCCAAATAAACTAGTTTTTGGCTACGAATCCCACCGAGTGAAAATTTAAAAATCACGTAAAAATACTAATATTCTTAAGTTAACATTCCGATCTTCGCTGCCAGCGGCGATTATTATTTGAATAGGAACCATAATATAACTAACTCTAATCTAATAACTCCATGCCAAAAATCAAGTTAATTAGTTTAGGCGTGAAGAAAGGACAAACAAACAAACACCCTTTCCCATTTCTAATATTAGTAAGGATGATAGTAATCAAACAAAGGAAAAAAAAAAACAAAAATAACAAAAAAGTATTAAATAATATTTATTATTCTTTAATAGTGTCTGTTTTAGAATTCTGTGAGGCATCAGCCTATTTCCGTACACAATCTTCATAAATTTAAAGTCAGTACCAGCTTATATGTCCTGATTTGTCAAAATTAAATTTTCTTAAGTCTTTTATCACTGATTTAACATTAACTTATTACATATTTTATTATTTTTGCCGACCTCTGAGGATCACGACTCACGTATATAGTTACCCGCAAATTTTCAAGGAGTTGGTAGTTTATTTTCTCAGTTTACTCCATTTCGGGCTATTTATATTACTAGTATCGTTGAATTTTTACAAATACATATCCGTATTGGTGGGGGAGCCGAGAATGCTATTTTTATTACTCAAGCGTCAGGGAGACCTTGTACGTATTGTAGACAAGGTATAAAATCGAGATGAAAATAATATGAGCATTTTGTTTATTTGAACAGTGCGTTAAGACGTTACAGTCATTTTTAGTAAGTTGTATAAACAACAAAGAAAGAGATTAAAAAAATGGTTGACCTTGAACATTTATTACTAGATCTTATGTCTAAGAGGCAAGGCCTAAAACATTTAGTCGACTATGATATAAAATATCTAAGAAGCTCGGTGAAGAAAATATAAGTCTTTTTTATTTCAGTGCTTATGTTGAATTGTTCTTTGGCGTACTTTTATCTTAATCTGATAAATTCAACGATATTTTAATACTTACAAATAACTTTGCTTCTAAGTCACAAAGAAATCTGCTTTGACATACCAGCCGAAGACTCGTTAAAGCCTATCCAAGCATAAACTGACGTGCTCGAGTAAATCCAAAAAATTTCCTCTTGGGCTCCCCTATATACGCTGAGCGCGTTTCAGGTGATAAAATTTATTCTCACAACTTATATCCAAAGCTCAGAGCAATACGACTTTATTGCGTCTCCTTCAATGCCTGATGCATACAGGAGTTAAATTTTAACCGTGACACTTTTACAAGTCTATAATATAGTTCGAAAAATATTAGACGTCCAATGAATGCTTCGAGACAAATGGGTTGGCTTGACCGAAGAAATAACAATAATAATATCTATGGACGCTTCACACCACGTCAGTCTGGTCCCGTGGTAAGTACCTGAATGACTTATGTTACGGGTACCAGACAACGAAAATATATTTAATATTAAACACATATCTTAAATATGTGTATAGTATAAAAGTATTAAATATATTTCCGTTAAGATAGATTTTATTATAGGATACACATATTTAATACACACCCGAAACCCAGGAACATTGAAACATTTTTGTTTTAAATGTTTTGTCGGCTCGAACCAGCAACCCCCGGCTTGAGCTACCAACTGAGCCACAGGGTCTGAGGTCGTCTGTCACTGAGGTCGTCTATACCACAACAGCGCTTGCAATGAGTTTTGTGGAGTGAGTTTACTGAAGGCTCAACTCTCTATCTCCTATTAACTGCTTCTGTTCTCCTTGTTGGAATAGAGAGATTGCTTCCCATCTGATGACCCTCTTTCACTAACACATGATCATCCGCTGGCTGCTCATCAGCTGCTGAACAACAGCTACCAACGGTCGCTACATACTATGACTCAAAGAAAACGCCACCGAAAAAGCTATAGCTCTTATTTTGCTCTACGCCACTACAAAGCAGCGGCGTCATGGGCAGCTAGACCAATGACATTCGAAAATAAAACCTAATGCTTATATCATAAAGTGGCATTTAATTTAATTTTTATGAGTTATTATTGTGCTGTGTTTCGTTCAGTGAGTGAGTTTACCGGTGGCCCAACTTCCCTAAGCCCTTATACCTAAAGGCTGGCAACGCACTTGCGACTCTTCGTATGTTGAGAGTGTGCATGGGCGACGGCAGTTGCTCTCTATCAGGTAGCCCGTCTGCTCGCTAGCCCCCTAAGTAACTTTAAAAAAATGTGTCACGCCCTCTTACAGAGAGGATCTGAATGTTACCTTTTTAGATTGATTGGTTAGCATCACTCTTTAGGGCATTTTCGGTTTGTTACAAATTCACGATTGTTATTATTTGATACGCGATTTCATTATTCAATTCAATCGACGTTTTGTTATTTTGATTTGGTGATTTATTGCGTAGTTAATTTTTTCATGTTTTGTTTTAGTGATTTTTGTTGAGTCGTAATATGAGTTCTCTGACGGCCAAAAAGTGTAAAAACCGGCCAAGTTAGACTCCCGCGTGAAGGGTTCCATACCGGTAGAGAGCAAAAAGAATTAGTAAACTCAATTCCGAAAGTTCAACAGTTTTAACAAGTCACTACGTATCAAGCGATAGCGCGTTGAAGACGTACTGTTGCGCCATTAAGTATCGAAAGGAAGAAACTGGCAAAAAACACTTTTGTTGCATTAGAGCCCACTTTAAACATTTTATTTACTATTTTAGTATTGACTGTTATAGCTGCAACAGAAATACATTTTTTTTCTTTTTATATGATATTTAGGTGGTACGCTAGCAACGGGTTACCTGATGGAAAGCGGCTGCCGTCTCCCATAAACATACGTGACATCCGAAGAGAAGTGCACCGCCGGACTTTTATGAGGGAATAGGGAATAGGAATTTTGATAGATCCTGTGAAAATATCAAATATTTACCGTTTTTAAGTTACATCCTGAAGACAGACAGACAAACGGACATTGAAGCCTTGTGTGCGAAACCCTAACGGACGTTCAAAAAGTATACTTAAAATATTTTGAATAAAATATGTTTCGATTTTAATTTTATTAAGCACATGTCAATTTTCCGCAGTTAAACTTTTCTAATTTTTCACTTTCCGTTTACTTGTTATAATATTTTGTTCTCACTGTCACCACAATTAATATCTGCGTAATTTTATAATAAGGGTCGACCTACCCATCCTAAGGATGTCCAATTAGCCCTTTTGGTATTAACATAGTTATAGGGTCGATCGTTTCACGTCTATTCGTATAATGTTGAGTATAAAACACAATTTACGTAAAGGAAAATCATTTTGCGGTTTTGTGCGTTTTCGTGAAGGCAATGAGTAGGATTTTTGCCGCGAGAGAGCATGGTCAGGAATGGGTCGACAGGAGAAACCCTATGGCGTCACAGAAAACCGGCACGCCGGTTTATATCACCGGCCCCAAATTACCTACCTAACTTATCCCTGTTCTATCAATTTATCTTATTTTCTTTTAAACGTGGCAACGCACCTGTAACTCTTGATGTAACGCATGCTTATAGGCAAAATGTGTGTTGGCGAAAACTTAAAGAATTCGCTTTCCTAGACAGTTATGTAAAACTCATATCATTAGAAGACTTATTAAATTTATCGGAGTGTTCGAAAACATTCAAGAGATAGAACTTTTTAGTATCAAAGCTTATTTTTTTATTTATTTATATGGCATTTGGGCTGTAACCATACCATTTTCAAGTAAAGGCGGGAAACCAATTTCCTTGTCCCAATAATATTTTTAGCAACGTTACATAATATCGTCAAAGTCAGACAATTTTGTAAAGTGGTAGACGCTTTACTAAAATATCTGGTGGAGTTTTGGAGGGATACATAAAAAAGCACGTTTCTTCAAGTTGTATCTCTTGCCTACACTTGTCCATGATAACGAGTATTAAATGGTTGATATTCCACCGCTATGACGCATTAAAACCCGAAACAACACAAATTTAGCGAAGAGATACAAAAACACAACATCACTTTTTCACGTCCCGCCAAAACTCCTATCGAAGCTTTATATGTATCGAAATTTAGACGTGACCTGTCCACATCGAATGGCTATTTATACGTATACCAATATTGTAAAATACTTTTTTAAGAATTTTCTTGATTCTTAAAATTAAAAAAAAATTCCTAACTTAAGTTTTAGGAACTTAAGTTTTATCTTTTACGATAGGTATAATATTACTATAATTTCTTATTACGTATGCAGCTTTAAGCCTGTCTATTATTTATTCTGTAGCCTATCGATAAATATACTAGAGCATCCCTAGCCAAGTGGATAAGACCTTTGGTTCGCACTCGAGAGAACCTGCAGTTTGAACCCCGGTGGAGAACCTGCAGTTTGAACCCGTGAGACATTTTCCGATCTCGAGTACGTTATACGGATGCTGATTGCCGTGAGATGTTTAGAGCCATGCGTCGGCACGAATGGGCCGGCTCGATCAGAGCATATATATATATATATACACTGCCTCATGGACAAATGGCATGAAACGGCGTTGTGCTGTGTTTCGTTCAGTGAGTGAGTTTACCGGTGGCCCGATTTCCCTAATCCCCAATCCCTATTCTCTTATAAAGGCCGGCGACGCACTTGCGACTCCTTGGTTGTCACGAGTGTCCATGTCCTTTCCATCATGTAACCCGTCTGCTCGTTTGCCCCCTCTGTATCATTCAAAAAATACTAGCCTGCCTATCCGGCCGGACCGGGCATGACACCTCGTTCTGTCGGAAGATCTTTCTTTAGAGTTATAACCGATTTCTTTAGAGTTGTGTTTTTACATAAGGCCCACGTCTGTCCCCCAAACCAAACACAGAATTTCCAGCGAGGAATATTCTATTATTCTTGACACATACAAACCTAATTCCTTTCGTCCTTATAATTTCGAAATTAGCTAAACCAACACAATTATAACTGTGACAACATTTATACACCAGTAATTCCTGAGCAAATCTTATTAAGTACGAGGTCGCCTCTTTGTTATAACTTGAGTAAGTAGAATGACTTGAAAATGTGAACGCATACGAAACGGGGAAAATTATATTTTAAGTTAGAAACGGGGGTCTTGTGAATTTGAATGCATCATCAACATGACGATGTGGTTATGGTGATAATTTATTGTGACGACCTCTGTGGCGCAGTGGTTGAGCGCTTTTGTAGCTCACGCCGGGGGTCGCGGGCTCGAATCCCGAGTAATCTATACTTCCATACTAATATTATAAATGTATGTTTATTACCTCTACCCTAATCGCTCAACCGACTTTACTGAAATTTGGTATGGATATACTTTGAGTCCCAGGGAATGGCATAAAATACGTTTTATTCTGGATTACCCACGCGATAAACCTCGCCTTTGTCAATCGACAGACTCCACCCCGGCTTCAGATTAGTGCCGTGAATTCACGCCAAGAATCCACGGCACAAGCTGTCCCCTACGAATTCAACGTGCGTGTACCCCGCGAACAGCGTCCGCATTCTCGTTCACGCCTGTTAACGGTGCTTCGCGGCACTAATCTAGAGCCGGCATCAATCATTTCGTGTTCAGCAGTTTTGGCGTGTTTGACGGATAAAAATATATTTTTTTATGATGTTTCCTGATGGAAAGCAACTGCCGTCGCCTATGGACACTCGTACCATCCGATGAGTCGCAAGTGGCCGGCCTTTATGAGGGAATAGGGAATGGGGATCGAAATAAAGGGATTAGGGAAGTTGGGCTACCGATGCCGTTTCACGCCAGTTTTCCGTGAGGCCGTGATATCACTCCGATCGAGCCATCCCATTGGTGCCGAAACATGACTCTCCCACGGCAATGAACATCCGTATTATGTACTTGAGATCGGAAAATGTCCCGTTGGTACACGCCTCCGCCCAACCTTTGGTTTTAACCCGCACCCTCTCGAGTGCAAACCAAAGGTTTTACCCACTAGGCTAAGGTAACTTTTATATAAATGTACTATCGGGAAAGTTTGTACAGATAGAGATTGCGGATCTAAGTAAGTTAGTCGCGGCTCTTTAACACTAACGGATTTTGTCGCGAAGCACTTTCTGATTACCGACGTTTGGGCCAGCGGCTGTGGTCACGGGTGGACTGAGGTGACAAAATCCGTAAGTGTTAAAATAGCATGAGTGATACTCGAGTAAACTTTAGAGATTATTATAAGTTAGTCGCGTTATAAAGAACCCAGATCACAGTTTACTCAGAGTCGACATATTCCGATCAAGTGACGTCGGCCCGTCAGCTGGCTCTGTATCAATTTCTTCAAAATCAAAATAATAATATCTATGGACTCTTCATACCACGTCAGCCTGGCCCCGTGCTAAGTACCCGAGGGACTTGTGTTACAGGTACCAGACAAAGGAAATATATTTAATACTTTTTATACTATTCACATATATATTTAATACACATCAAAGACCCAGGAACATTGAAAAACTTTTTGTTCCGACGGCGGGATTCGACCCGCAACCACCGGCTTAAGCTACCACCGCGCTTACCAACTGAGCCACAGAGGTCGTCAAAAAGGCAAAACAATAGCCTCCATTTTTTGCCATTTCAGTACGGAACCCAAAAAACGATGAGTGTTGTCGTGATCAGGTGACCTATATCGTAATGTGGTTATGCGGTCGCTGCTGTTTCGGACTTGACAACGTGTAGGGTGACCACAAGTTACATATCAAACCGGACGGTCCAATAAAAAATTGTGCAAACTTTGTACTTTCCGTGGAATATAAACGGTTGGGATTCAAGCTGTCGTTTTCTAAAAATTATGCTATTTTACTGAATTAAGATTTTGGTTAGGGTAATTGTTGATTTCATAGAAAGTGTCACTGCGTAGGGTAATCTCAATGAAACCCAGTGGCGTAGCGTGCCGAGCCCCGGCCGGTACTTTTTAGGGAACGGCAAAATTTCACAGAAAATAATAAAATATTCTTAATATTTGACCATCTTATATTTCTATGAATTTGAGCAATTAAAAAGCAGGGGATATTTCATTACCTATTCTTTGACGCATTGTAGGAATAACGTATCCATGAGCGTTATTGCAAAACAATTTCATTTGCAAAACTTTTTGCAAAACATATCATTATCAATAATCATTTATTTCCTCACAATTATCAAAAGTCCATGTAGAAATTTATAATAGGGAATATGCATGGTTTTTTTATTATTTAATTAAATAAATCTTACGTTATTGAAAAACGATGTAGTCCAAACAGTTTTTTGATAAAATTGAA
>JAOTAV010069486.1:0-13713 GCA_026546445.1 Cyclargus thomasi | reverse complement strand
AGCAAAAATTTTGAAAATCGGTTCACAAACGGCGGAGCTATGGTTGAACATACATAAAAAAAAAATAAAAAAAAAAAATATATCCACAGCCGAACATAATAACCTCCTCGTTTTTGGAAGTCGGTTAATGAAGTTAGTTTTTTTGACTCTCTGTCTGTCTGTATGTTTGTTCCAGCATCACGCAAAAACTACTGATTTGATTTGCATGCGGTTTTCTCAGTTGTATTTGTCTTTTTCCAACTTAACATCTGGTGTATAACAATTTTTCCCCCCACCCCTCTAAGGGAACAAAAGAGGGGGTAAGAGCTTTATCAAACTTCTTCTTTAACATGAAAAGTACTGATTCGATTTGAAAACTGTTTTCACAGATGTATTTGTCTTTTTCCAACTTAAAATCAAGTGCATAATTTTCTACTCCCCCACCTCCACTCTTCTAAGGGAACAAATAGGGGGTAAGAGTTTGTATTAAACTTCTTCTGTAACATGAAAACTACAGATTCGTTTTTTTTTTCCAAATTTGCTTTTGGTGTATAAAAAAAAAACCCCCACGCGTCTAAGGGGACAAAAGAGGGGATAAGAGTTTGTATTAAATTTTTCCTTAACACGAAAACTACTAATCCGATTTGAATACGGTCTTTGTAGATTTTGTATCTGCATCAGACAATATAATATCGTTGTATGTTCAATCAGGGAGGCTGAAACAGAGCCAGATTGCGAATAAAATAAAAAATAATATGGTCGCGTTATGTCAAACCCAGCCGACAGACGACTTATATGAAATTGACATATTCCGACTAAATGAGGTAGTTTCGTCAACTGGCTCACCTTTAATTTCCTCCATGGTATACATTGAGAAGCTCTATTACCGAATGTTAATAAGTTGTAACCCATTAATAGCGTTTAGCGTAAATCGGTTTTGCTATTATGATATTAAAATTGTATTAGTTTGTTTGTTTGGATGTTTGCTTCAATCACATGCACCGAAACTACTAAATGGATTTTATGAAATTTGATATACTAACACCGGATATTAGCTGGCTTTTATCAGAGAATAGGTATATTTCATTTCAATTAAATCCTTCCATAAGATAATTCTAATTCTACGAGGGGAAAGCCGTGGGTAAACGCTATTGAACAATATTATATATATTGATATTGATATAATGTAATAAAAAATTACAAAATATGAGTGTAACACTATTTAATAAATACTAGCTTTTGCCCGCGACTCCGTCCGCTTGGTAATTTTTGAAATCGGTTTGTGCGTTCAGGGAGAAGTTCGTCAGGAAGGAAAATTCGACTTATTTTTATATAGAAGATAAAATGGTACTCCTGGAAACTAGGGAACCCGATAGACGTTGTTCTGCCCGTCTTAGTTTGTGAACCTAAACAATTCTCACTCCGCGGACGAAGTCGCGGGCAAAAGCTAGTGTATACACATATCAGAAACATTTTATATGAAGTTTCGTGCCGAGTTTTGACTATAGGTTTCTCAGTTGACGTATTACAATAAAATACTAGATATTTCTAGATGCCGGCATTTTTTATTTCTGGGACAAGTGCATCCGTGACTTCTTTCTTAACAAAATATTAAAATTATGACGGTGAATCATTAATTCAATCTCATCCGTCCGCGGCCTTTAAAGTAATAAACATGTTTTATCCTCCTAAAAGCCCGAAACTCCGAGGCCACGATTCAAACACAGTTTTTTGGGTCAAAGCCGAAAACCTTATTTACTTTCCTGAGGTCGAAAGACAAAACAACAAAATGAGGGCGCTTCAAACAAGACTATGGGGTCAAACAAGATTTTACGCGGTCAAGAAACTTGGGTTTCGGAATAAGAAAACCTGCGACACAAACACCTGAAGAGCTCCGTATACTTTCACTTGAAAGTCACACAGAATGATAAATATTCCCGCTCTGTTTATGAAGAATGTACGGTTCCAGCGCAATAGACAAAGTTGCCACTTTTCGGGGAAGCATCATCTGGCATCATCATGGTACAGTGTGTTCGTTTGTCCTTCCTTCACGACCAAACTAACCAAGCAATCGACTTAATTTTTGGCATGGAATTTTTTTGTAGGATTTCGAGTAACATATACGCTAAGTTTTTCTATAACTGTTAGTATAAGTTTCAGTGGCGTAACTGTAGGTTGTCAGAGCTGGCAAAATGCTGTAAGGACCCCGGCTCATAAAGTCGCTAGCCCAAAATATTTTTACACATACCAATTTTTACCCGACTGCGTCAAAAGGAGGGTTATGTTTGTCGAGAGTATTTTTTAATGAATGTATGTATATATGTACGTATTTATGTATGTATGTATGTATAATTGGTTGGCACGCTCTGCATCCTAAACTGCTTGATGGATTTTGGCTTGAGAGGTGTCGTTAGATTCGTTTTAACTGTGAGAATAACACTAGATATATCAAAATATGAAAAAAAAAAACAAGTAATGATTTCTAAGGTTTACGCGAGTATCACTCGTGGTTTTTTAACATCCGTGATAACGGTGGACCGTCCACCCGTGACCACGGCCGCTGGAAAGCAGGCGAAACGTCGGGAATTTAAAAAAAGTGCTCCGCGACAAAATCCGTAAGTGTTAAAAAACCCAAAAAACAAGTAACCTGATTTTCCGTGCAAAATTCTAATAATAATATAATATCTATGGACGCTACACACCACGTCAATCTGGCCCTGTGCTAAGTACCCTAGGGACTTGTGTTACGGGTATCAGACAACAGAAATATATTTAATACATTTATACTGTACACATATTTAAGATTTTTATTATATAATACACATATTTAATATACAATATACATCCATGACCCTGGAACATTGAAAAACTTTTTGTTCCGTTGGCGGGATTCGAACCCGCGACCCCTGGCGTGAGCTACCATAGCTCAACCACTGCGCCACAGAGGTCGTCAAATTCGAATATTACTTTGTTTAAATCGCAACGGTATTACACACGTCTGTGATATGTTCACATTATAAGAGACCAGCTTCACCCGCGGCTTCGATCGCATGGAATTCAAAATCGATAAAGATATTTTCAAAACATGATGTTTTTCCGAGACCGAAGTAGCCTATGTTACTCTCCATCCTTTCAACTGAGGCACCCACGATTAAACAAATAAACTCAGTTTCCCATTCGCACTAATATTTTTCACACACTTACAAAATACAAACTTAAAATAAAAGTATTAAAAGTACTTATAAAAAGAAAACTTTTTCTAAATCGTCCCCATCAGGCAGAGTAGCGAGCAAATTCCCATTCATAACATTAGCAAGGATTGAGGTTGTACTGTAGTAAATAAGGCTTGATTTGCCTTGAAAAACCTCGGCATTAGATAAAGGATAAGGAAAAGGAAACTGTCAGATGTAATTCTATGCTGTATTATTAATGCCGATGACCAGCGACCTTATAATCTATACAATAAATCTGTCAAAGGGTCAATTCTGTACATTGAAAATATTAAAAAAATAAATAGCAGGAGATGTTACTGGATCGATACCAAAACCCAAATATGTAATTTAAAAAAATTTTTGCTTGTCTGTCTGTCAGTATGTTCAGGTATCACGCGAAAACTAACGGTAAGATTTCGATGAAACTTGGTATAATTATACATTATTATCCTGGGCATAAAACGGAATACTTTTTATTCTGGACGTAATAATACGTAAAAAAAACCTTAATTTTTTTTTCAGTTTTATCTATAGACGTTGTTCTGTAGAACCGAGAACCGCGTTGCGTTACCCGCAGTGGGTTCAGCGCCGTAACCTCTAGCGCCGAAAGTCGGATTCGGCTTGAACGCCGTATTTGGGTCCAATAGATATTTATAAGATCGTCGTCCAATAGATATTTATAAAATCGTCAGAGTTACTCCTAATAGAGAAATGAACCATCCACTCAAAGACCTACATCCGCGCGGACGGAGTCGCGGGCGGAGGCTAGTAATCAGTGGCGCAACTATACCGTTCGAGGCCCGTGGCAAATTCTATTTCGTTCCACTATGTCAAACCAATACAAAAACACATTATTGTAAAAATAATCGCTTGCCGCTTGTCTAGGGGGGCTGATCTAGGGCCCCTTCTGGCTGGGGACCCGTGGCATTTTGCCGGCTTGCCACCCTGTAGTTACGCCACTGTTAGTATTGTAATATGAACCTAACTCATAAGGTAACAAGCTAACTGTCCCA
This sequence comes from Cyclargus thomasi, assembly GCA_026546445.1. Lineage (NCBI taxonomy): Eukaryota > Metazoa > Arthropoda > Insecta > Lepidoptera > Lycaenidae > Cyclargus > Cyclargus thomasi. The sequence goes on along the minus strand of JAOTAV010069486.1, from coordinate 9,509 downwards.
AAAACAGAAAATACGACTGCCCTACGGAACCATTTATTTTAAATCAAGTTAGTTATGTATATTTCTAGAATGTCAATATAAATCACTCTACATTGATACCTAAAATTTTTGGAACCTCACAATTTTGACTTCAAAATCCGCCATTACGATATTTTATTTTTTTTAATACTGGAGGGTTAGCCAAGATCTAAACGTTTTCGCTTCTTTATAGAATCGCCAAACGAAACGGATAGAAAAGACCATGAGACGTAACGAATGCTTTCGTCATTTCCAAATTCCAAAAATTCGTTATACTTTTCAAATTTTGTCCAAGCGTACAGCATTTGCACAACATGGTCGGTCTAATCCAGAGAATTGAATACGTCAGAGACCAACTATGTGCGGTTTTTCTCAAGATCTTTTCCTTTGCCGTACGAGCCCCCGGTAATCTCACTCACTGAACGAAACACAGCACAACGCCGTTTCACGCCAGTTTTCTGCGAGGCCGTGGTATCACTACGGTCGAGCCGGCCCATTCGGGCTTTCCTACGGCAATGAGCATCCGTATTATGTACTTGAGATTGGAAAATGTCTCATTGGTACACGCCTCCGTCCGGGTTTGAACCTGCACCCTCTCGAGTGCGAACCCAAGGTCTAACCACTAGACAGTCTACATATTTAATGTAGCACATGGACAAAATTTGGAGCATTCATAAGGTAGTTCTAATTCTAGGTACCTCCTTCTAATCCTTAGGAGGTTTTCCCAAAAAAGTAAAATCGGTTTGGTACTTTCGGCGTTCTTCCAAATATCATATTTTGTAGCATATAATTGAAGACATTTCGAGTTCGAGTTTATACTATTTTTTTACCGTAAAACTTTAACCAATCTTGCAACTTACCTATTTAATTATCTAGCAACTGTATCTATACATTAAACCCACAATATTTTTAACCGACTTTCAACAAACGAGGAGATTATATATTCGGCTGTGGATATATATTTTTTTTTTTTTTTTATGTATGTTCGCGCATAGCTCCGCCGTTTGAGAACCGATTTTCAAAATTTTTTCTTTGTTGTATAGGGTATTGTTCCGAATAGGTCCCATGTTCACCATGATGGTGGCTGATAATGGGAACCATGAGTAATCGAGTGAACTCCTCGAAATTTGTATGGAAACATATGGTGATTATGGTATTTTCCCTAGAAGCGTCCCTGGTACATGTTACCAAAAAGTAAGATTTGGTACCAAGATATACCATGGTTCCGAAGGTACTGAGAGAACTCGTGATTCTATTCTATTGTCTAATGTCATTCTGGTCTAATTCTCTAGGGTTACTTGACCTGGCAGAGTTAGTATCTTCACGATGACCATGTTTTACCTATGACATTCTTTCCAGGACTCCTAGACTGCCGCGTGTCAGAATGGGGCGAATGGAGCCCCTGCAAGAACGACGGCAGCTGCGTGGGTTCCGCGCTGCGCACGCGCCGTATCATCCACCGACCGAGGACGGGGGGCAGCGCCTGTCCCCCCACCGCACAATCCCGCTGGTGCGCCACAGACTGCTCCCACGACGACTGGCGAAACAACCTCACGTAATTCCATTTTCAAATTCCAGATTTTATTTAAATCTCAGTTTCCTGTTACTTTCGCCTCTGTGTCTCCGTCCAAATTTTTTGTTATCTGTCAACCCTAATGTAAATTGGCATGTAAAAATCTGTACAAAAGACGACAGTCTATATTCTGGAAAGCTGCATTGTGGCGCATTTTATTTCACGTTAAGGCGAGAGCATGCGATATTTTATCGAAGGGTTGAATTCCTTATCGTAGGAAGGTTACAACATAAGACTCGAACTCCTTGTATCGTCGGATTAGATGTAATATATTGTAAGTATAGCAGATATCGAAACCACCTCATTTGCCTTTTCGAAGTCACTAGAGACTTACCTACAATAGTCCGCATGGGTAGTCAATTAGTAGAAATCAGTAAAGATACATATCGCTTAAGTCTTCGCGTTGTGGCAATCGATCATTTAGCGAGGGATAGGGGAGAGAAAATTAGGGGGTGAATAAAGACATAAAAAACATCATCAAGGCTTGTATATGCGCCAGAGGCCTTGGCCATACATTCTGAGTTTAATATACAAAAATAATATACAATTAATAAAAACAAAACATAAAAATTCCTCTGTAGGGATTATAATGTTATTATTTTTGTATTGTATAAAAAATTGTTTATCTTAAACCACTAGTTTCGTAGTTTATGCAACTTTTAGCAAAAGTCCAAGGTACATTTTTTTTCTGATAAACTATAAGCACAGGGAAAAAATTCTCGCTAGAAGTTAAAGAAGAATAAATAATAAATAATCATTCTATAACTTTTTGGCTAATATGCTTAACGTCTTAACATACTTATTAGAGGTTAAATTTTTTACGCTGGCGCATGTACAAGCCTTAAAACCATCGACTTATATAGCAAGAAAGTCAAAGTATAAAATCTCGAACGTATTGTTAACAATCATATAAACTTTCACCGAGGTGGTGAAAATTTTTGTAAAATACAAACTACTTATAGAAGTTGAGCATTACTTATACTTAATGATTTCGTGGAGTGAATGTGTATTTTTGGGTGGTGATAGTTGTGGATTTCTAAAAAAATGTTGGAAACAACCCCCACCAAGCTCTATCCCTTATTAGCCCATGTTAGTCGTATTCCAAAGATGCAGCTTTTATTTTTAATACGTAAGTGTAAAAGAGACGTCAGTTCAACATCGATTTTCCGTGGAAAAGTGAGGCACTGCTGGTTAAAAAATTACAGTAAAGGACTGACAGCATTGACGATAAATAATGTAGATACACGGAAAATGGTGATGGACGTTTAATTAAGTATGTACTTAGGCTAGATCGATATATCAAAGCCTTCTGTGAAGATAGCCTTGACTTTTTATTGACAATTAAGTACTTCGATTAAAAAATTGAATTTCTATAGCACATAAAAACTGAGCTGTCAAGGAAAAAATTAAACTTGTTAAAAATGTAATGAAATAAAATTAAATTGTGCTGAAAGGAAGCGGAAGTCCTTCGAAATTCTCCTTTTTTATCATTTTGCTTTCATCATAATATAGTTTCGTATTACGAAACCGATGTGGTATGTGTGGTAAAAACTTCTCTTCTTGAATAAAAATAAATGTTAAATTTCTATATCGCTAAAAAGTCGAGAGCGGTGGAACAGATTTGTCTAATTTTAGCTTTGAAATATTCATGTTAGTCCGAAAAAGATTTTTATCACGACAGCGCAAACTTAACCTGGTTATTTGGTAGAAAATTATAATATAGCTCATTGTTATAATATGTTTTTTTAACGTAGTAAAGTGCAACTTTATTCCATACCGCTATTAAATGATATTACATTTTAATGTTTAGCAGATTCTTGCAAAATTAGTATTACAATGCCAAAGAAGAACGGTTAATGTATAAAACCTAAAAATTGCAATTTCATAGTTGTACAGTAATAACAAGACATTTAAAACATTTTTGTTTTATGTTGTAACAAAAAATAATATAGCATAACATTATTCTCTTTCATATGCGGATACTTTAATCTAAGCGAGTGGTCCGTTGTATTAAAATATGGTTTTTGAAAGTTATTATATTCCATAAAGGAGGTTTGATACCCTATCCTTTATGGGTGAAACCACAGAATCCATGGAAAACTAGGTCACGGGGGAAAGGGATGGGCACATCTTCCTTCCTTGCCCCCAGTCGGGCTTACCGATACAGCCATAAGGTTTTTATTACTTAAGTGCCATAGTATGTTTTTCTTTTCGTGAGAATGTATAAAAGACGTAAAAATACTGTGTATCTAAATGCGAGTATATCGTTGTTTTCAATTTTTTTTGTGTATCCTGTAAAATACGACTTTTTTACTTCATAAGATTTAAATAAAATATTATTCTCATACGGGGTAAGAGTGTCTGAACGATGAAAGATTTACAAAATTACGTTTCTCTTGACCCCAACTAATGATAAATTGTGACCCTCTTTCCCCAATGTTAATTTTAGTAGCAAATCTAATCATTGTTCAAAGAATAATTGTTTTAACTACTTTTACCTACTGAAATAACTTGGAAATGTAAAATGAATGTTAACCTTAGTGTATAATGAGTATGTGTATTTTTTACAGTGTAAATTATTCTGATTTAAATAATAAAATATAAAATTACACATCTGACTTTTATTTTCAACCCAATAATTATCTCTTCACACCACGTAAGTATGGCACTCTGCTAAGTATCCTAAGGACTTGTGTTATGGGTGACAGGCACTGACCTCTATATTATAATTACGCTGGACTGATGATAAGCCTAGCCAAGGCGATTTGATATGCGGTACTTAGGCGCTGATGGCAGTGACGAGCGGGAAAGGAACTAATGAGTTTTACATAATACATACTCTTAAAGTTGACCTATGAACTTCCATAACTTATTTATACCATAGACCAATTATTTTATATATAATTTCTCTACGTTTATACAAAAATTATATAAACTATAATATAAAAAATAATACTAAATAACAAACAAACTTTATCACGTCAACTTTTAGTTAAACAGATATAGATACATAGATAGATGTAAAAAAAATTGAAACGATTGAGTGGCCATTTGAAAATTACGTCAGATTTAGTTCTTTTCCCACTCGTTTCTACATTCAAATCGTCTCAGTCAAGAGCTGTCATTTTAAAGGCTATCGTCAGTCCAGCGTATATACAATCTATTATAGATCAGTGGTGTCAGGTAACGGAAACAGTATACTAATTATATGCAGTATACTATATCTAAGATTTATATAATACTAGAGGTAGCCCTGTGGTCGATATTCGACAATAAATATTTAAATCGATCGGGTATGTAGACAAGCTTTAAAAAATATAATCTATTCTCAATTCAATCACAGACTTCAATTTAACATAAAGGCCTACGCAATAATAGATAAGGCTACTTAATATTTCAACAAAGAAATAACCAATTAACAGAAAGAAAGGTAATCAATTACCATCGCTTCCCGCAAAATCATTAACATTGATACAAAATAAAATTTTATCTGGTACACTTTCATATTCTGGTGCGCAATTTTACACTCTATTGTTTACCCAAAGGAGCTATTTTCGCTTGCACTTCATAACTGCACTAACTCTCCCTCTCAGAGTGCTTGAAGTCTTAATTCCCGGCGATTACAACAATTCGGCCCACTTCTGTGGACAGGGTTGCCAGCGCAGGAATTTTTCGCAAAAAACTGTTGATTATTGAAAAAAGTTTCGTTTTAGAGGCGTAAAACGAAGCCTTAATAGCCCTTATTTATTTTGCTTCAGTGTTTTCATAAAGTTATTTAGCTTTTTACCGCGACTTCCCTCACATAGATATTAAACACTTATACACGTAACACGTAAAAATAGCTCTATAAATGCAAAGCTAGAGCTACATAATTTTATCTAATCAAAGCCACAAAAACTGACACTAGCTTGTTATCCTAGCTTGAAAACCTAGCCTGCTGTAGCCTGGATACTATAGAGGCGAACATTGTAGTATACACCCTAAAGCATCACTTTTTACCTGACAACGTTAGAAGGGGGGGTTATGTGTTTCGAGATAAATATATATAATTGTTTGACACGCTCTGCAGCCTAAACGGCTTGATGGATTTTAGCTTAAGAGGTGTCGTTATATTCGTATTTTCTGTGTGAGTGACACTAGAGCCCGAAGCTATAGTTAGCGTTTAACAACACGAACGTGATCAAAAAATTTGAGACGCCTTTCTCATGCATAAAGGTCTCTTTGTTAATGAAAACAGAATCTCGAAAATGTTGATCTTAAGTAGTATTTATTAGTATGGTGATCTATACAAAATTCAATCAATTGTTTCGCTCTCCTAAAAAGTTGCTACTTTTGACGTGGTATTAGAACTTCAACGACGAAATTACAAAAAAGACAAAATGGCGGATTTTTGGCAAAATTCGAATAGTTCCTGCATTCGACTTTTTTGTTTATGGACATTCAGCTTATTTCACCCTACAAATACGGCTCAAAAAAGGGTTAAGGTCCGACGCCAGCCCTATTAAGGTACTTTACCTACTTCCGTACAAAGTGATGACCTCGGAGGGTTTCAACAGCTTCATTAGAAACTCGCAATTAAAACTCTTCAACTTTTTCGTATTTCCTTATCTCTATGCGAGAAATTTATGGCATAAGTTATATCTACGGAAAGAGTTGAACAAGTTTATGAGATAGACGATAATATTATGAGATATAGAGGAACTAAGTTTGTAACAAGTTACGAGACATATAAAAATATAGATTGATAGAACAATGTTTTTTATTTCATTCTGCGTATTTTTTTTGTATAATTAGCGTGAAAGTGGTGTGTTTAATTTAGTGAATGAGTTTAACGGTGGACCAACCTGTCTAATCCCCTATTCCCATTCCCTAACCCCTCATAAAGGCGGCGCACTTGCGACTCTTCAGATGTCGCGAGTGTCCATAGGCGACGGCAGTTGCTTACCATTAGGTAGCCCGTCTGCTCGCTTGTCCTCTAAATATCATAAAAAAATTCTATTAAGATACCTTATGGTGTATGAAAACGATATATTGAGTGTACAGTGAAAGCAGGACACTAAAAGCGTGATTCTTTCTAACTTTTTATGGCCATCGTTGAATTTTTCCATACACGTACAGAAATTAAAGCGCCGACGATTCTGGGGTCGCCCATAAAGTACACAAGCAAAATGTTGCTCTCTTAGCGCCTGCTATTTTTATTTATACATTAACCATTAATTTTCAGACACAATATTACAAATAACTTACAGACTAACATACATTTATACAAAACACGTATTGTGCGACGCGGGCGCGATGTTCGGAAGTCGTCGTGGGAATCTCCAATAGACGACTCCAACCGGCCAGAACTCCTCCTTCTCGAAGGTCGGCAGATGATGCGACGGAATCATCACCAGTTTTTACAGTGAACTGTTTGTAACACATAAACAATCACACACTCTAAATTATTATCACTATGTTTTGTTATAACCTTTATTTTATTGTTCTTGTTTATTAAATATGTTATATTTATGGCCTGTTTCGCCGCTTACCCATAAAGTCTCTGATAGGCTATTCACAACTTTTTTGTCAGTTTCTCCATACAACATCTTCCAAATAAAGTTGTGGGTAGACTATCCGGAACTTATTAGTAAGCAGAGGAACTTAGACGATCAATCTTGTTATGTAGAAGATTTTAATTATTATTCATTAATCTACATATACTCTGGTCAAAAAAGTCGTTACAAAACTTATACAAAAATAACTCTTACTCGTACGGCATAAAGTTAGTTATCGTGTGTGCAATTTTTCAGAATTTACGTTATTTATCACGTAAAGAGGCGTTCGTTACTGAGATAGTGATCTTTAATTTCCTGCGCGTCACTCTCACACGACTCTAAATTATCGTTAAGGTGGGGATTAACTACAGATTAAGTCTCGAAATTTCTAGACACCTAAAAATTCTCATATCTATACTAATAATGTAAAATTGAAGAGTTTGTTTGTTTGAACGCGTTAATCTCAGGAAACACGGGCCGGAATTGAAAAATTCTTTTTGTGCTGATGTCCATTTATCGAAGAAGATTATCCTTTTTAAACAAAAATGTTGTAAAAACGGTACAATTTATAAAGTTCCAAGGGGACGTATTCCTACGAGAAGGATGGCTGTCTAACCCTCGTAATCGGCAATACGCGCCCGCAAGCGACAAAATCCAAATATTTAACTAGAGATAGGTCTGGCAATTGGCTCTCTTTCAATTCCCCTCATGGTACAATCGGGAAAGTTGACACAGATACAGATCGCGGATCTAAATAATTTGGCCAAACTATGTCAAACTCAGCCGACAGATCACGACTTACAAGGAATTGACATATCCCGACCAAATGGCGTAGGTCCGTCAACTGGCACTCATTCGATTTCCCTCATTATACATTAAAAATACCCCTAACACGAGCGAAGCCGCAGACAGAACCTAGTTTCAAATAAAACGTCACTTTATGATAACTGATGCCTGCACCGTTTTATAGCTTTATGATGGTTGCATTACGTGTGCCACAAGATGACAGGACATGAAAAGTCTAAAAAATATCTTTGGCATAAAGCCAAGGATGTCGCTGAAATGGCTCAAAACAACGCCGAAATTGTGTCAGTAATTTTACCTGCTTTGGGACACTTTTTTCATAATTTATTATAGTAGTCTATTAGTATTATGAGAATATATTATAGAATTAAAATATGTAACATAACAAAATCTGTAAAAGTAGTACCATGCAAGTATCAATTTTCACTATCCACGGCGTTTCATACAAGAATAAAATAAGATTGTAACACAAAAAAACACGCTTGATTTATCATCAAGTCTCAAGGCGATATTGAAAAATGTCTTAATTACAACGAACATGTAACGATTCTACAATTCGAGGCCTCATTAAAAATGTTTATTAGGCACCCTCGACGTCCCAGTTGTGAACAGCTCTCAAACAAAGTTGTTGGTTTTCATTCAATTATTTCCACTATAATTTCTGTTAAAAAATGTTAAAAATGCATGCGGTTGAGAACGTTTTTAAAGCTGTTAGAAGCTTTTACTATTGTCGAGCGTGCCGGGGCGTATCGCATTTTTCATCAAAAAAGCACACATGGTTATAAAACTTGTATGAAAATGCGATGCACCTTAGAACTTTTCGTCACAGTATGCTATTTTTTTCTATTGCAATCTGATAGTTAGCTATATGAAATATTAAATCAATTTAGGAATGCGGTCGGTCATTTGGACATCCAAAAATCCCACCCTAAAGAAACTCACTGTACGCCTAAATTAGCAGAGATTTTGAAAATCAAAATGTAAAAATAACCTTTATGAAAAAACTTAAAGAGTGAAGTTTCTGTGATTGATTTAAATATAGTTTTTACTCGTTTCAAAGTTGCTTTACTAACCAATGGTTGTGAATTTTCATTTTTGATGATTAAGTAAAACTAGAGGTTGCCCTGTGGTCGAAATTCGTCCATATAAATATTTAGATCCGTCGTGTAAAGAAGCTTTAAACTGTAATCCATTCTTATTTTAATCAAAAACTTAATAACAATTTGGCATAAACATGGCATAAAAGTCTCGTTAACAGAACATACAATTTTATTTTAAAAAGGCACAGACCTTTCAAAGCGTTTCATTTTTTTAAAAATATGCAAGATCGAAGCATATTTTAAAATACTATTGGTATTTCACGTTCCCCTTCCATATAATCCTCCATATATAACTGGGTGAAATTTCATGTTTTTATATCAACGCGTCTTTCTGAAAAAGGAGTACGTTTACCGCTCGCGTATTTACTTAACTACCTATTCCTAATATAAAGATATACTCCTTAAAAATCAAAATCAAAATCTTTTTATTCAAAATAAGTACTTTAAGTACACTTTCTGAACGTCGAGACTACGGCG
>JAOTAV010069475.1:0-13713 GCA_026546445.1 Cyclargus thomasi | reverse complement strand
AAAAATTTTGAAAATCGGTTCACAAACGGCGGAGCTATGGTTGAACATACATAAAAAAAAAAAAATAAAAAAAAAAATATATCCACAGCCAAACATATTAACCTCCTCGTTTTTGGAAGTCGGTTAAAAAGAGGCCCTTAGGTAGATACGATGTTCTTTATTCGGCACAGTCATCGAGCAAGAATCCACATAATCGTCCGTAATACTTTGTCAACCCACCGACCACAGGCAAATATAGACGACTAGATGATGAACGCAACTCCGTCGCACCAAAATATTTTTATCGTATATTTTTCCGGGATAAAAAATATCCTATGTCCTTCTCCAGCCCCGCCAATAACCTCATACGAAAAACACTATAATTTTACACACTTTCCAGTTTATAAAATTATAGTATTATATTATAGTATATATTATAAAGTATAAGATATAGTATGGGTATTCATTTCAGACACCAAATGAAGCAAATCGGATTTTATTTCTTTATACATAACATTTTAAGTTCTGATTTATAAGTCGAGCATAGTGATAGGCTTATAAGTTTTGTTATACATTCGTCGTATTTAAGAGATATGGATTTAGTTTGTTAAGTTGATGTATGGCCTAAAAATAAGAGATTAAAAAAAAGTATACATACATGGGTGATCGGCGAACACAGGCGAATATGCCGTCTACACGATCGTGCTCACGCGTCATCGTCTGTATACGCCGATCATGAGGGGGTGTTATAAAGATGTTACTAGACTTCACGTGTTTACGTCCTACATTAATGCTATTCTAAAATACCACGATAACGATATTTTATTGATTTTTCTTAGGTATAATTAACTATTTGTGATTAATGTAGTGTATCCGGCTAACAGAAGTGCTGAGGACGTGTCTAATTCCTTATTCCGTTGTTTGTTGTTTACTATGGACATTTCCAATGACACGTAAGGCTATAAAAATACAAGTAATGCTTGAGGAAAAACTCCGAGAAACCTTTCCACCGTCGTTAGGTATTCAAACGATAACACGCACTCCAAGCAAATAAGTTTTAAGAACATTAATCACACTACGTAAAAAATATTACTGCTGCGAAAATAGCCAAATTTAACTTGAAAAAATCGGTCAAGCAGTTAGAGACATTAGGTGTTACAAGTTCAAACTATCAGAACCCCCACCTTTTACCTCGAATTTGGCGTAGTCGAGTAAAGCAGATGTTAGTTGCAATAACATTTTAGTAGCTATTTGATACAACCGGCTTTTTACGCATGGACCTTGACATTCGTATGGCTAATATCAATAATTATCTTCTGGAAATGCGCAGAAAAAACCATACAACTTTGATCTATACATTGGGAGGCAGATAGTGAAGGTACCCAATAAATCATTGATCATGTTTATCAAATGACATATTGACCTAAGACATTTACGGACACAAAAACAACAATAAGAACCGGTACAAAATACCGCGCGCAAAAACTACATCACCGCGTGATATCTAGTCATAATCGTTATTATAATATCTTCTGCATTATTTTTATGTTCTAGGAAGCGTTGAAGTTACATCCTGGGACTGCAGGGTCAAACATTTTGATTGATGTTTGCAATAAGCGGAATTATTCCGCGGGGAAAAACAAAGCGACACGGAAAGAAATGTATCGCTGTGTTTTGAGTGTGCTCATGAGGAAGTCTCGATAAATCAAATTGGCATTTAAAAAGATTTTTTTATTGATGTTTGATGTTTTCAGTGAAAAAAATCAGTTTATGACTTCGACTATGAAGAGAATAGGATGGACGGTCGCATATTACCCGAATTTCTGATCGGAAAATTCGGACGCATGCCAGATATCATACAAACAAGCCGTCAGAAATTTCGAACAAAACATACAGAGGCCGGGCGTCCGAATTTTTCTGATCAGAAATTCGTACGGGCTAACGCACTTACAGCCCTGTAGCTCTACTGTGAGTTTTAAGCAGTTGCATTTGTCGATAGTGCCTACGTTAATTTATTGTATGGCAATTTTAGTTCCGCAAGTGACCGTTTGAGGCGCTGTAAAATTTTGCCACAATAAAAAATTTACTTAGTCGCTATCGACAAATACTATTGCTTCAAACTCATGGTAAAGCCACTGAAATCCTTAGTTTGGTAGTCCGGTCACCCCGCTGGAGTCGCTGGCATCGTCCGGCTCGGTCGGCGCTCGCGTGTCGTTCGTAACAGTTTTAATCGACACGTAACTGCCCCACACTTCCCGTCTTGTGCAACCCGACTCGCCACTTTTTACTCAATTCATAATTAAAACACAGAAGGAATTACGTTTGAGGAACGTCGATGTTTCTGTCCTTTGCGAGTTTTCGCACGGACAGACGGTAAATTTTTATTATTATAAGATTTCACCAGATGATAATCGCAACTCAGTTGCGCCAAAATTCGTTTATCGCACGGGAACCGTACATTTTCCGGGATAAAAACTATTCTATGTCCTTCCCCGGGACTCAAAGTATCTGCATACCAAATATCAGCAAAATCGGTTTAGAGGTTTGGCCGTTAAGAAGTAACAGACAGACAGACAGATAGTCGGACACACTTTCGCAATTATAACATTAGTATGGAATATGGATAATTCCTAGCTTATTTCTAATCTTGAAAATATACTACTAGAGTTTATGAAATATTAATTTGATTTTGCAAAATGGTACAAAAAATAATAAATGACTAGTCAAAAACGTAGAAAGAACCACTAGATGTTTTTTGCTAATGTTGACTAATTTATTAGTTTAGATAATATAACCCGACATCCTATTGGACGACCAGTTTTCTCGATTGCTGGCAAATTGACGTTAATTTAATTATAACTTACGATACTGATGGATTACCCGGACGACAGAGAGATCTCGTAAAAGAGAAAGATAGAAATTAGGCCTTTGAGACTGTTCTCAAAAGCCTTTGAGAATCAAAACGCTATCTATACAAAGTATGTTACCCTGGTACCATCAGTGTGAAACGTCGCCATTTTATGAGTAACCAGTAGGTCTAAGATACGCCACGCGAGATATCTCTCTCTCTCGAGCGTTGTCAAATTGTCGATATTTATTATGAGTATGTCATGTTAGGGCTAGTAGAGATGAAGAGATAAACCGGTTAACATCGAGAAAAGGTGTAGACATAATTTTGACGTGGCTTTATCTTAGCCCGACTGGAAAAAATTAAGCAGCTCCTAATTTTAAGTAGAGTTTGATAGTGCTGCTCGATTTTGTCCTAACTTTTCAAAAAAATAATATTAATGTATAGTAATATGAAAATACACAAAAAGATAGTTTTATCTGTGTATAAAGAATCTAATAATCTAGCGGTACACCACGAGTTCAAGGTGTTGCGAAACCTGTCCCATAGACCCTCGCGCCGTCCCGCTCACTCGCACCACGTCAGAGCAGGACAGAGCTTTCGGCCATCTTGATTTTGCATATTATTTTATACCGCTGCTAAATATTTAATTGATATTTCATAGCAACAATAAAGTATGGGATTACCTTCTCTGGTTTTCCTTAAGGTTTAGTTTCTACATGACTCATTTTTATAAGAATTGCTACTTATGAAACGTGTAAAATTTTATCTTATTATATATATCTTATCTAAAAGTACAATATCTATTATGTAGCTCTATTAAAACACTTTTTTAGTTTCTTCAACATTACAATATCAGAAGGCATGAAAAAAATTGAACACCGGTCTTGGAAACAGAATTTCGTATCATTTGTTAGCGGAGGAACCCCAAAATGTAGATTAAATGGCATTTATCCGGTGCAAACCGGTCGTCAAATGAGTTTTAAATTTTAATACATTCTTGTGAAATAAATAAAAGTTATTTTCCTTTAAAATAATAAAAGAAGAACCGGAGACACATAATATATTAGTATATCAAATGAATGAATAAATGTGATACACTTCGTATATTATTTCTCTATAACTGTTTTTGCAGAGATGATAATTATATTTTTGTTTTTTATTCACTGTATATAAAACTGTTTTTGGTTATGTTGCCTATATTAAAATAAAAGGTAAGTTAAATTATTGTCTTAGCAGTGACAGAGGTTTAGAACACAAGATATATTTAGATACCTAACTGTTGTAATTTATAAAAACCTATTCCAATTTAGGTGTCATCGTTATTTTTGGAAATTCCGAATGTTACATATCACAAGGTGATTGATAATAATACAACACTTTCAGTAAGTAGATCAACACAGGCTGACTGGTATCGTCTGCCCCGCTCGGCAGTTTGCAGCTGAGTGACGCGTCGCCACACCAGTGTAGCCGTGCTAACAGTTAATTATTTAACTTAATAATACACCGAAGCTATTCGAAAAATATATATGCAAAACCTAACCTTGTTCGTTTCGAGAATTATATACATTTATATATTGTAAGGTAAGGATATTCTGTGTAAGGCAATCAGAGAAGTTGAAACAGATACAGATCGTGGATATCAGTAATTTGGTCTGGTTATGTCAAATTCAGACTCAGGAATTGGCATATTCTGACTAAATGACGTAGGTCCGTCTGGCTCTCTTTCAATTTCCCCCATCATACAATGCCAAAAAAAATGTAGTATGTTGACTATGCTATATTTGCTATATTTATGGTTTCCCTGTCGACCCTGTCTACCATTCTACCGGATCAGATCTAAATCAGAGAAGTTCAAAGAGATACAGATCGTGGATCTAAGTAATTTAGTCATATTATGTCAAACTCAGCCGACAGATCACGAATTACGTGGAATTGACATATTCCGACCAAATGACGTAGGTCCGTCAACTGGCTCTCTTTCAATTTCCCCCATTATACTATATCTATAATAAGCGATGATCCTTAATTTCCATGATCGTCGTGCAAACAAGCACTTACACAATCGTTACTACACTTTACACTTACACACTTACTCAGTACTTTGTCAACGAGTAGACAAAAAGCGATCATACGCGATGATCTGCGAGTAAAGTCGAGTAGGCCCCTATACGATGGTACTCGTATGTCGTTTGTAATCCCCGGTTATGAACGCCTTTACGTGTCACACAACCTCGACTATGTATTTCACATTGTCAAATACGTGTCTGCAAACACCGATCAGCCAAAACTTTTTACCTACGTATAAAATCACAATGCTTATAAAGCAATTATAATTGAGATCTCAGTAGTCACGTTTTATCAAAGACTTCCGCGTGCAGGCGCCGCGTCATCGAAAACTGCGAACTACAAAACGCTGAGGTGAGCGAATGACATACATACAGATTTCATTGAGGTCGAGTGCCTCGCCAGACGATATTGGGCCCTACGGAGTCGACTTAGAGTAGTCAGTTCAATGTGGACGCGCGTAATCTCAAAATTCTCCAAAGATTAGTGCCGGCAGGAGACAATGGTCCTTGTGTCGTGGGCGATAGAGGCTACGAGCGCGGACGGTGTGTTGACCGGAAGTGAGTCGTTGTGCGGCGACTTCCGGCGGTCAATGTCACTCCTGTGCTCGTCGCACCGCTGTCGTCACTGTATCTCGACATACAGACGAAACGAACATTCAATTAATACAAAGGTGAATTTGTTATAGCTCTAACTAGCTTTTTCCTGCCGCTTCGCTCGCGTGAAATTCGAAAATCACGTAAAAAAATATATCCACAGCCGAACATATAACCTCCTCGATTTTGGAAGTCGGTTAATGAGAAAATTTTGAGAACATTATGTTTTTACTAAAATTGCAGTCTGTTACTCTCTGACATCCTTTCGAACAAGGTCTATGCCAGAAATCAAGGGGATTGGTTGCTTTACTTGGGTACTAGTTGATGACCGCAACTTCGTTACCGTACATTTTCCCGGGTTAAAACGTATCCTATGTATTGCCTAGACTTAATAAAAAAAGATTCATTCTAATCCGTTCAGTAGCTCCGGAGATTAGCGCGGACAAACAGACAACTTTTTTTTGTCGATTTGTGTTCTATTTCTGTTCCTAAGCCACACTGATTGGTTTGTAAAAACATTAATTGTACAGACACGCCAATTTGACTGTTTTATTATATATATAGATGAAGGAAAGACAAACACACTTTTCCGTTTATATTAGTATGTATAGATTATGTAACAGTATATTAATAAATAATATGTATCATTATTGGTAAACTAAAAATTAAAAAAGATATAATTAAATACTAACAATATACTATTAAGAAGTTAAATAACAAAGATATGTCGTGAAAACGTTTAATCAGCTTTATCTTAATTACTATAACCCTTTTTTAACTCAAACGTTTATCCGCCATTTCTAAAACAATCTCGAGAGAGCGTCCCTGTTAGGGATGCGCGTGAGCCGACGCGACTAGTGTTGCCCACTTTCGATTACTAATCGATTTAACAATACAGACATAAAAAATAAAGTTATAAAAAGAAAAACTTTCCCAGGTCGTCCCCATCCAGCAGAGTACCCAGAAAACTGATAGCATTGCCTCGTTGGACGGCGATCGCTATCCGTTGTGCCAGGTAGCTCCTGACTCTGGGGTCTCGGGTGGCTTCCATAAGCTTTTTGGAAATCTCTCTGAAAAGTTTATGCGCCCCCGGACCCCACGAGCCTAGGGTTTTAACCCCAAAAGGTTCAAATACAAGATCTCCGCTTAGATTCTCGTACTTGCGCCGCTTGAGGTTCTCTGCTTGGTTTGTGTAGATTAAATATTATTTAAATAGCAAAGCCTTTTGAATAAATATTGTAGAAACATTATTTTTGATATTTTTATTATTGAACTTGAAATATAATTGTAATAATATTATTGTGGCTAAAGAAGACCAAAATTTTTATGATATTTAGGGTTACCTGATGGTAAGCAACTGCCGTCACTCATTGACACTCGTGACATCCGAAGAGTCGCAAGTGCGTTGATTTAGATGTTCGTTTTTCATCGAACCATCCCCAGCGAACCGTGAATTAGTGGCTATTAGAGACAATTACCGTTCTATTGTGTAATGTGCTTTACTAATTCACATCATTTACTAATTCATAACTAAAATGTTAGCGTTGATAGGTTGCAATTTTTATCTTTAGCGTCAAATGTTTCATATAAGTAATTATTAACATTAAATTGAAGATTTTATTTTTCAAAGTCTAAAAAGTTATTTATAGTGAAATTCTAATAAGAATTTGTCACTAAGCCGACTGGAACTTGCGAACATCAGTTCACACAATTTCTATAGCATAGTCATGAAAACCTGTGGGTTTTTAAAATTAACAATCTTTTAATCATGGCAAAATCGTAATTTAACATTGAATATTTTTACAAAATAATCAGTGTGGGGGTGCTGAAGAACAGTAAAGAGTGCATATCGACAAATAAAAGTTGTCTGTTTATCTGTTTGTCTGTTTGAATAAATATTTTTTTTGTTTAATAGCTATTAGGTTAGCAACATAATATACGATACTTTTTATCCCGGTAAAATGTACGGTTTCCGCGTGATATACAAATGTGATGCGGGCACCGGCTAGTAACAGAATAATTTCGTACGATAGTTGAAAAACTTGAAAATGTATTTTTCGTTGTATTACGCGCGCGTTGATGTCTTTTGCTGGGCGGCGCGATCGAGCGGAACTCACACAAAAACTGAGCATTTCACTTGCACACACACACACCATACATACATACACAAACACAATACATACATACACACAATACATACAAGAGGAAAAAATATAACGAATGCGGTTACTTCATTACGACACTAAAAATATCGTAATAAAATAACTTGGGTTTTAAGAATTTCTAAGAATAGGAATTGTTTAATGACGGTTTTAAGATAAATTTCGATGACGAAATTCTTATAATTTCAAATATCTAATAAATAAAATTCTCGTGTCTTGATCGATTTTGATGAAATTTTTTGGTATCTATGAGAATCGGCCAACATCTATTTTTCATACCCCTAATAATTTTTTTTTATTCTCTAGACAAAATTATTCATATAGCAAAACAACGTTTGCCGGGTCAGCGAGTAAATAATATAATTTCCACGACACATTTCGATCATACTCCATAGTGAGGAAATTTTAACCTTCATAAGATGTGCCTCCGAGATTATGTTGAGCGCTTCAGTTTACCGTTTTGAAGAGACCACTAGAATATTACTAACTAATGCGATCTCCAAATTGTTTATTTTCGTCGAAAGTTTGCCCGAATCTCCGAAGCTACTAACACTTTGACATTTTATCCTGCCAAATTGTACGATTTCGGTGGGTTTCTCGTACAGTTTACCCACGAACTAACAGACGTATCGGAAACAACATTATAAAATTGGAAAGCAAATTGGAATGTTAAAAAAGTACAAAATGGCCCCGCGCGGCCTGCTCGCCTCACCTACTTTCTTTTTTGATGATTTTAACATTTAAATCTAAATATATACGAGTTAATACAAACGGACAGACATGTTGGTGACGTGGCTAATGATTGAGACAGCTGACCGGTGATATAGTAAATACTGCTTATCGAGTATATTCTGCAATATTTGGGTAAGACTTTTGTATCCGACTAAAACGTTTTTCAAATCTGGGGTTTGTGTTTTTAAGGATGTTTATATTTATTTGTTTTAAACAAAAAAGATGATGTTGTTGTCAAGGCACGACGCGAATGGGGCCACGTCGATTTCGTTTGGGGCCAATTTGCCATTTGAAGTATTATATAGCGTTACTTTTCGTATACGAATATTTACTGACGTGGTGCGTTATCTGCCGTAAGTTTTGAAGTTTTTATTGTGGATATATATGTATGTCCGAAAGTGTATTTAATATATTATGAACATTTGCAAAACTGGTAATGACATTTTCCAAGTCGGACGTAGCTCGCAGCGGGAAAATGAGTTCACTAACCCGGACACGGCGGAGGCTCGCGGGACCGCTAGCTGTCACCGAGTTTTACTTTTCTTTCGGAACTTTTTCGGATCACTTTGTACTCAAATTTACTAGGTTCACACGAGTTGATGAGAGTAAACGAAGTTTTTGAGTTCTAGTATTCAATAACAGGTTTCTAGTACTTTCTACGCGCGTTTGCCAGCGTGTCTTTAATAATAATGGTAATTTTAGGTACTACAGTAATCTCGAGTTACTAGGTAATCATGAGTCGGTGAGAGTTAGAACTAGGTACCTGCTAAATGGCGCGTGTCCTGCGCCAGTGCCGCGCTGACGAGCAGCAGCAGCCAGCCCGCCTGGGCGCCCCGCATGTTACTACCGCATCCACACACAGCAGTACAGGTAACACAAAACACAGTTAACACAACGTTACGTTACGTGACGCGGCGTGGCGCGGTGTGAGACGTCCTGTAGTGTCGAGCGCGCGGCAGCGACTGACGCGGCGCCGGCCGGCGCGGGGTGCCCACACCAAAATACAGCCTTCGCGGATCGCACATTGTTGTTAATTATTTCGTTGTAATTGTTCTAGAATATATTTTGATATTTATTAACTGCTTCGACCTGCAAACCTTCAAGACGGCCGCGGCACTGGCCAAATCTTAAAAAGCCAGCAACGCACCTGCAACACCTGCGGTAGTTGCTTTCCATCAGGTAGCCTGTTTGCTCGTAAGCCCCCTTATTTTAAAAAAATATATTTTCGAGGTTTTGGAATTTTGTAATACCCCCTATGGCGTAATATCAGTCAACTTAAAAGCACAGGTAACAGCGCTCCCTCCTTCAATGTTTTTGTTAAAATTTCTAATACATATCCTAAGACAATAAAAAAAATCTTTTTTTACCGTCCCAGTACCTGCTTATCGTTATAAGCTATGATAACTTTGAATTTTTCGAATTTCTGAATAATGGTTATATCAAAAACAGTTACTAATTACATATATTATGTTAAAAGATTAATTTAAATTATATCTTAGCAAGTAAGTGCAAATTTAAAACTTCAAATAATACTTTTTACATAGAGTCGACACTTTAATTAACCTAAAACATTATTTGACAAGCTGTGTTCCCGTTTACTTTACAAATTTCATTAATTACACTCTGACACTGGCAACTGACAAAGGAGCAATAAACAAAAAGAAGAAGAAGAAGAAACCTCATTAATAAGCATAAGCTATCGGAGAATTTTGTATCAAATCAACTGAAATTTCCCTACAAACGGGAAGGTGTTACCTAACGCTGGTATACCCGCTCATACAGGTGGTCGGCAGGTAGCGGTCGGCGGTAAACAGCCCTCCGCCCCCCGCTCCCACCCCGCACTCGCCGGCGGCCGTTTCCAGTGTTTTTGACAACTTTTTTGGTGATCACGTGGTGTAGCCTGTGTGTTGTGACAAGCCGCAGGCTACTCGGACATAAAAAGCAGCAACATTAAAAAGGAAAACGCATTGCGCCACAAACGATGAACCACGGTTGTAACTCGTAAATTTAAATCAAAGAGAAGGTATTTCTCTTATTAACGCTAAACATACAGGGCGAAAAATTGTAAATAATTATAAAAAAAATATATCCACAGCCGAACATATAACTCCTCGTTTTTGGAAGTCGGTTAAAAAATGCCGTGCGTCTTTATAAAACTGCCGTCCTCAAGCTTAAATGCCGTTAACCAACATCTGGTCGTTTTTGACATTTTGATGCCATCATAATCAGAAGAAAACGCTCTATCGATGTGTATTATCAAAAATTTTGTAGCTTTTAGAGTCATCGAGTTATTAAAATTATTATTGCCGTTATGGAGTACCAAGCCTATAGAAAAACTACGGCGTTTTTTGCTCATAACTCAAAAAGTACTTTTTGTACATAGCGGCATTTTAACTTGAGGACGGCAGAAATAAGGGCCCACCAAGGGGGCTCAGTTAAACCATAACCTATTTACAGCCGCGCTCAGAGATTTATAATGTGTAGTTAAATAAATAATCTGACTTAAAATAAATCACAGTAACAGTTATTTTCTAGAAGTCTTAGAAATATTATAATTTCCCTCAACGTTTAACGTGGTTTAACGCTAAACTGCGGCGTAGGTCAGTTTATTATTTTAGGCCTGTAATAAATTTTATAGCAACGACTAAAGTGATGACTGGCCCAGAAAATGCTTTTAAGCATCTTGCGAGGTATGGGGGTCCTGTCTTCTAGTAATATCTGAAAGCCAGGGGGGCAATTCTCAGGTTGTGAGAAAAAGTTCACACTCGAATAAAATATCGAGTGTGAACTTTTTACGAGCATAACACAGTCTGTTGTATTCTCAGCGCTTCAAACTCGAAATATTTCGTGAAAAGGATAAAATATTTCGAGTGCTAAGCGCTGAGAGTTGCCTCCCAGGAGTCAGGAACTCAAGAATCAGATTCCATTCAAAAAAAAACTACAATTTTCAATTATCGACATTGATTTTTATATATTTAGATACAGCTTGGATTTTATACTCCATCTTATTATTCTAGAGTCTAAACTCTTTTTTGTATGTATGTATAAGTGTATGCATGTATAAGTGTTTGGCTTGTTTTTCTTTGAGATCCAGATTCTGTAGTTTTTTGTTACATGCACACTTGCTTAAGATGGATTCTGCAGATGTAACAACTCTGAAAGACGATGATAAGGAAAATTGCGTGTTTTATGGCGCCTGGTACTACCTTGTACAACACTTGACAGTTCTGAGTACGTATGTACGTTAATAAATATAGCGCAGCTCATTTAAACCTTAGTATAAGGAATTAAAGTTCAAGATTAAAAAAATATATTTGACTGTACCTACATAAATATTAAGCCAATGATATATTTTTATGGTGATTTATAGTATTAATTATCTACTGATGTTCGAAGTGATTTTTTCTATCGATCGGAAATTTCCGTATAATTCGTTTATTTATTATATTGATTGATTAACAACACTGAATATCTACATTCAACTCATAAGTGATTATGTCGTTTGCTACCCATTGGCGTATCTAGAAAAATATTAGAAACTACATGAAACCCACAACCAAACGGCACCTCTAACCCCCGTCCTCCCCTTTATACGCCTATCTTTCTATCGAGCAAATTTATCTATGACTATAGCTGTTTTTAAATTTTTGCAACTCTTTTTTATTTTTGCAACTCTTTTTTATCACTGTTCGGCTTCTATTGATCGTAGCGTGATGTTATATAGCCTATAGCCGTCCTGGATAAATGGACTAACCAGCACTAAAAGAATTTTTCAATTCCGGCCAGTAAGTAGTCCCTAAGATTAACGCATTAAAATAAACAATCTTCAGCCTTATACTAGGAGTATATGAGTATTTAAGTAAAGATATTCAATAACAATGTTAACAATATTGAATGTCTACACTCTAACTCAGAAGTGATAATGTCGTTTGTTACCGAGAGCGAATCACCTAGCGATATGGATGAAGTGGACATGCTTATGACCGGCAACGACCGTACATACTTTATTCTCTGGACCGTACTTCAAGTAGCGGTGGGTCTCCGTATTCCCCTTAAGACTGTGTTAAAGGCATTGTATTACTGGAATTATACTAATGAGTATTAACAAAGTGTAACTTGTACTGTTAGAGGCTTATCGTACAAAGCATACGAAGTGTATTTTTTCAATAGTCAGAAAGTCTGCTTTATTCAGTCTTTTTCTATTATGTTACAATATTTAAAATATGCATGCTAGAAAAAGGCAAGAAGAACTTGTGTAAGACGCTTCGTAAAATTAGGGAAAACTGTAAGGGGCCAAGAAAAGCAGAGAAATACAAAAACACATCACCTTTTCACGTCCCGCCAAAACTCCTCTTGAGTTCTATTAAATAGAGGTCATTCATGTGACATGTCCATTTTAAGCGATCATGACGAAGGTCAGTCATTTGTCATGACCCCTTAAGTCTGGATGTTTAAGTGATAAAAGAGTTTTAAAAAAAGTGTTTAGTAAAGGTTTATACAACATATTATTGTGTTTTGTTGTTCCGCTACAAAACAAACCTTGGATTCGACCAAATAATGCATTGAACTTATGGATTAACTATTACGTCGTGTAAAAGTTTTCAACAACGTTTACTTAGCTTTAATCTAGGAATTCTTGTAAAGAAAACTGGTAACTAATAGGACCAGCTACGTCCTACGTCTAAGTTCATGCAGTATAACATGCACTACATCAGAGTATCTAGCCAGATACAGGCCACTTATTCCATATTATTATACTCTGTCGTTATTCCATAAGTCATAGGAACATGGGCGTAACCACAGACCACAGTCCACACAGGGGCTGCGCTTGTAATAGATTGACTGTTGCCCCAACCTGAGCCCAAGGCTGGCTCCGCCTATGCATAGATATTGCATAATCAGCTTTTCTTACAATAAAAAAAATAATGCGGTCTATAAAAAATCTCAGTAAAAGTTATTCGAAACTCACTTATGTAATATTTAATTCATGAGTTTGAGGCATTATTTGGTGTCGACAGTTTGTTTCGTAGCGAAACAACAAAACGCAATAATATGTTGTATAAAACGTTAACAATTTTTTAATAACTCTTATCTATAATAGTTCTTAAATATATCCAGACTTAGGGAGCATGACAAATGACTCGTTACTCTAGGGTATTTTTGCCCAAAGAAAGCTTCCAGTGTCATACTCATATCATACGATAGTGTCCCTAAGTATTCTTTGGCGTCTTTGGTCATATCTAAAAAGAAGTAGGGTTTTTGGCGGGGATTTCAGAGAGTGACGTTGTGAGTTTTGTATTTTTTGTTAAATTTGTGTTATTTCGGTTTT